>QLSS01000573.1:46204-61560 GCA_024372645.1 Trichomalopsis sarcophagae | reverse complement strand
TATTGTGATTATTTTTGTACACTTCTTTGATTAAAATTGAAATTTAATTTTATTAATTTAGATGATGAGTTTATCTGAATAAGTATACATGTTTCTAACGGAACATAAGCAACTTATATAGATAATTTCTGCAACTAAATGAAATTTAAAAGGATATTTTTTTTCAATCAAGTGTACCAGTTGGTGGAGGAAGGAAGTCGGTGGAGTCGGTGGAGGATGGCGGCGACTCCCGTGGTATGTAGGGCTACTTTATATTTTGAATTAAGTTATGAAAAAATAATGTAATATTATTTAATTTAAACATGTCGTTGAATTATTTGGTATTACTATTTTTTCTCATAAAATAATTCAAAGTATAATAAAAAAAACCAACGCGCCTGAAACAGTACCTCAACGGTGGTGTGGAAAACTGTACATTTATCACTGAATAAATATTAGTTTATCTTCCTTAAATTTATTATCACAAATGCATTTATGAATATAAATAATTTCTTACAAATATTCATTTAAAATATAGAATGCGATTTATAACAAATAATTTGTATGTATAAATATTTATGAAAATGTATTATTGTATTATGTACAAGATATAACATACATATATAATATACCGGTAGATTTGTCGACTTAATAATCGATTGTTGTTTTTATATTCTTTTTGTTCTTGTTTTGAATAATATATGTGTATTATAAGAAAATTGAATTACCTTATAAATAAATTATCATAAAAACGATGCATGGATTTTACAATTTGTTACCTTACCTGAATATGTAATAAATAATACACCCACTGTTATTAAAAAAATTGAATTTTCTGATATACAGAGAGGAGTCGAAGCTAGAGATGGGCACGAAAAGGTCGTCTTCATGAATATAACCCGAAAAAATTAAGAAATTTTCGTTAGCAATGGCAAATGTTGTTAAAAATGCCAAATAAATGAAGCTTAAGCTTAAACATAATTGAATTAAACCAACAAACTATCATCCTATCCTCTCGATAAACATTAAATTATTTTTGGTTTTACATGTACTTATAAAACCTATATAATATAAACGAGATAATTAAAATGAATAAAATAATAAGATATTCATTATTATTACATGTTATATATATTTTTTTAAGCAAGTAGAACGTTAAAAAAAATTTGCCGAGTCTCGGATTTGAACTGGAGTGCATAAGAATACCGAGCAACGACGTTGACCGCGCCGCCACGCACGTCGTTGGAGCAAATTAATCGAAAGTAGCGTATGTTGATCGAGAGGGTGGGGTGGCTTGATGGTTTGATTTATTTTTGTTTAAGCTTAAGCTTAACTTCTTTGTTTAGGTTTAACCATAAGAAGTTTAAATAATTAAAATTTTTTTACATTTGTTTATTTCGCTTTTTTAACATTCTTATTAGCATAATAACATGCCTGAATAATTTATACTCAGCCTGGTTTATTACCTAATTCTTTTCAACCAATAATAATATATAAGAGGTCGAAATAAGACTTATACACACAAAAGTATAATTTGATAAATTTAATCGTTTGACGGAACCCATATCAATATTAAAAATCATTAAACGATATTTATATTGAGGCTACATGTACTTTATTACACTTAATGTAAAATAATATTATGAATAAAAAAAAATCCCTGCACAAGATTTGAACCCTAGCTTTGCGCATTATCGGCTCCCGAGAAGCTCTTCCCCTCATCTCGTTTTGAACAGCGCGCGAGCTCGCTGGCCCAATTAGCGCGCGAGAATGCAGCTGGTGAGTGCGCAGACGCGAGAGTGGGAGATTTTTGCTAGATGCGTATAGTTCGATTACGCACCGTATGGTGGTGTCATGATCGAATTCAGCACGCCTTTTTAACACGGTATCGGCAATCTCTCTACTAATCTCTGCCCCTACGCTCCTTTTCTAGATGCGTATAGTTCGATTGCAGGCCGCAAGTGGTGTCATGATCGAATTCGGCACGCATTTTTAACACGTCATCGGCAATCTCTCCTCTAATCTCTGGTAGAATTCTAAACAAAATAATAAGCAAACTAGCGGATACGAATTTCCCTCCAAAAATTATCGCACAACTACTTGCTCAAAAAAAAAAAAAAAAAAAAAAAAAATCCAACTATGAAACAACGCCCAAAGAAATACGAAAGCTCCCTCTCAAAATCCAACCACAAAAAATTCCTCCAACTTAACATCCGGAAAAATGGATAGTAACAGCATCAAAATCCTCCAATGGAATTGCCGTAGCTTGAGAGAAAAAGCAAATTTTAGAATTAACAATAAATGATTATGATGTAGTGTGTATACAAGAAACGTGGCTTAACAGCTCAGATATTATTAGATTCAAAAACTTCAATATAGTAAGACAAGATAGAGACACAGACACAACTGGTGTCGGTCTCATCACCGCGATAAGCAAAAAATTTAAGCTTTAAATGCATACCTTCTCCCGTGGACTTCGGTGGATTCGAAATAATAACCATCGAAATTCGATTATCTAATGAAACTCTAAATATAGTAAATATTTACCGAGACCACCGATACAAACTGGAACTTAAAAACATTACGGAACTAATTTTATTCCTAACGAAACGTACCATCCGCTATGGAGCATGGGCAAGCCAGACAAGATTGGAAAATGGCTAGTAGAAGAAACAATAAACACTGAACTAATTTGCTTAAACGATCCCTCTCAAGCTACACTAATCCCAAAACAACGCCCCAGGTTCCCCTGATATCTCTCTAATTTCCATCAATCTCACTCATAAAACTGAGTGGAAGGTACTGGAGGATGGATTAGGTAGTGACCATCTTCCAGTACTTATCCACAAAAAAAACAATAAACAGGAACTTTACACCAATAGAGAAAAGTTTAATACGAATAAAGTAAATTGGGAAAAATTCCAAACTCTACTACAATCCAAAATAAATAACCATCAGTTTCCGGACAACTGTATTAACTCACAATACAATGATCTCACGTCCCTAATAATGTATTCGATTACCAAATGTGGAGCGAGGATATCTACAGGAGAAAGAAAAATTACAAACCCGAAACCCGTTTGGTGGAACCCAGAACTTGAATCCGCCTTTCAAAATAGAAAAGAACTATCCATGAAATATCGCCAAGAAAGAAATACATATAACTTCTTAATCCACCAGAAAGCCGACCAAGAATTCAAAATCCTGGCGAAAAATAAAAAAAAAAACTTTAATAAAAACTACTTGTCGTCCTTAGACGTGAATACCCCGATTAATTCAATCTGGAAAGTAATTGACGGCCTTAAAGGTCACCTGGGTTCTCCGAAATCCATGGATAAGTTTGATTACAAGGACCCCAAAATTACGGAAACAATAGACAAACTTTGCACGGATAAAAAATTAGACCCCATAGAGATCCCGGAAGAGCCCACCAACGCTCACCTGGACTTGCCAATCACAACCTAGGAATTTCAAACCGCACTAGATAGCCTAAAAGAAAGATCATAACCAGGTAAAGATATGATATCAAACGAAATACTTAAAAAACTGCCCCCAACGCTAAAGAAAAAATGACAGACATCTTTAACAAAATTTTAGAAGAGAAAAAAATCCCAGAGCAATGGAAAGAATACACCACAATTTTGATCCCTAAGCCAAGTAATAAAGGTTTCAGGCCCATTGCCTTAGCCCCAAACACTCTCAAATTGTTAGAAAAAATAATAAAATACAGACTCGACTGGTATATCGAAAACGACCTACTACTGCCAGACTCTTAATTTGGCTTCTGAAAACTTAAATCAACCCAAGACAGCACCACCCTTCTCGCCACAAACGCTTATCTCGCTATCTCAAAAAAGCAAGCCTTCGCAGTTCTCATGCTGGATATTGAAGGAGCATTTGATAATGTAAAACCAAATATCCTAATAAAAGACCTCTTGAAACAAAAAATCTCCAGCAAAATCACAGCTTTTATTCAAAATATAATCATACATAGAAACATTGCATTTTACCTCCAAAAGAAACATAAAGCAGATAGAGCCACTTCAAAAGGCTTTCCACAAGGCTCAGTACTTAGCCCTCTTTTATTTCATTTATACGTACGAGACATTACTAAAAACATAGGCCTCTGCCAAAACCTGCAATTCGCAGACCACTGTGCAATAATATTTGCACACACTGACCCCTTAGAAGCAACATTACAAGTAGAAAGAGGAGCAAACCTACTCAAAGCATGGTTGGGAAAAACAAATCTAAACATAGCTCCACACAAGTCAAACTTAATTATCTTCCACAACAGAAAAAAAATACAAAAAAACATACAGATAAAAATAGAAAACACAATAATTACACCAAAAACTCAGGTAAAATTCCTTGGAGTTTTATTAGATTCCAAATTAAACTGGACGGCGCATATCAAAAATATAAAATCTAGAGCGCTCAGTACTCTCAATATAATAAAAGCTTTTTCCAATAAAAAATGGGGAGTACACCCCAAGATCCTAATGAACACATATAAAGCACTCACAAGATCTATCTTGGACTGGGGACATACATGCTTTGCAAATGCATCTAAAACTCAGTTAAAAACCTTAGAGACAGTACACTACACGGGCCAAAAAATATGTCTCAGTCTACCCAAATTTGCATCCAATGCAGTGACTGTAAACATCTGTAAAGAACACACTCTTACACACTGACGAAATATGCTTATAGACAGATATCTATACAAAATAAGTAGCCTAAAATCATACCTGCTAATCCCCAAACTAGAGGAACTATCACAGATTATTCAGAAGAGGAAAAACCCACAATCATGTAAATTAATGAAAACAATACTAAGTAGATATAATACAATTAAAAAAAATTTTTCGAATATTTTTCAAACAACCCTCCCAATATACTACGAATTCCCACTAGTTAGTCAACAACAAAATATAAAATACAGCAACCTCTTTGAAAACACACAAAATCATCTGATTCTCAACTATGACCAAATGATCTAGTCTCGTTATTCAGAACACAACAGATTTTATGTAGACGCATCTGCAATTGAGCAAGCACATGGCTGCTCAATTTACCATGATAACACTAACTTTATAGTAAAATACAAAATCACTGGCTTAAGTACCTCTATGGAAAGTGAAATATACGCAATATTGGTAGCACTCAGGTTCATCAAGACTAATAAATTAAATAACAATGTAATATTCTCAGACTCAAAAGACTCTTAACCAAATCACAGGGACAACGTTTCACTCAAAAACTCATGCAACTGCTCTAGAATGCAAACTAAACATCTTATTTATCCAAAGAAACAACCAAAATATTGAATTAGTCTGGGTACCCAGACGCATTCAAATAACAGAACAGCAATACACATGGCACAACCAACATACACTAGAACTGGAAAAAAAGGGATCTAAATACCTACACAAAATATCCTTTACCCTCCGAAACAAATTTTGGACAATAACAACACACCTCACAAAAGCAAAACTCACTATATACTTAAGAGTCCAGACAAATTCACACTGCACACCAGAAATACTATTTAAATTTAACATGAATAACCACACAGAATGCACTTGCGGCTGGGAGCACTGTGATCTGAATCATCTGATTTGGGAATGCAAACAGCACATCGTGCTAAGAAAAGAATTTATATAAAAACTTTTCGTTTTAGCATCAATGAACCTTGACTTGATAGACAACTTCTGTGAATTCCTATTAAAAATCGGCATAAGAGGTTGGGAGGTAAGGATACGGTTCATATCAATCTCCTCCGGATGTTTCATTAGACACATTTTTATGCGGAGGTGAGGGGTCTGGAATGCATCAATTTGAATCCATTGGCGCTCCGCACTCGCGCGCAATTTGAAAAAGACGGAGGGTGGGGCTTTGCGTCATCCTCTTTTCTGTTAGTTACCATCTTAATTAATATGAAAAACTCTTTGTGTACTAAAAAAAAAAAAAAAAAAAAAAAAAAAAACAATTAGAAAGCTACACAACGATTTTCACATAGGGATATAATATACGTCAGTAGGTAGCTTATATACAAGTAAACCCCCCATGACTATGCAGACGAATTTATAAACGCTATCAGCTCTAAAAACCTAAATATTAACAAATAATGTTTAAGCTTAAACAAACTTAATTTAAACTAAAGGCCATCCCACCCTTGCGATAAACATATGCTACTTTCAATCATTATGCTCCAACGACGTTTGTGGCGGAGCGGTCAACGTCGTTGCTCAGTATTCTTATGCTCCCGGGTTCGAGTCCGGTACCCGGCGAAATTTTTTTTTCTTTTGTTCTACTTTCTTACAAAATTTGCGGTGTAAAATGCACAACCACAAGTTAATAGGGCACTATTTTAACCATTTTTATTTGAAACAAAATTTTTATTTTTATATTTAAATTTAAAAAACAATACAATTAAATTCTACGTGCTAAAATTCTAACGAGTAGAGCTATTTATACGTAAAATATAATTTGTATAATTATTTTAAAGTATTTAATTGTATTGTTTTTAATACAAAAACATATATAATCAGTGTTACTGATTTACTTCAAGGCCCCTTATACGAACCTAATTTAAATAAAATTGGTTAAAATAGTACCCTATTAACTTGTGGTTGTGCATTTTATACAGCAAATTTTATAAGAAAGTAGAAAAAAAAAGAAAAAAAAATTCGCCGGGTACCGGACTCGAACCCGGGAGCATAAGATTACTGAGCAACGACGTAGACCGCGCCGCCACAAACGTCCCGAGTAAAAAAATCCTACGGCTGGCCTTATGTCACATCAGGGCCTGGCCAGGGGCGCCTGACCAGGCCTTGGCCAGGCGTGTAACGCTTATTGGATAAGGGCCTTACGTTTAGCCTTGTGATTGTTGGATCACGATTATAATTTTAAGATTCTTTTTTATTTAAAATAATGAAACAATTATGCAGTAATTGTAACCTTTTTTAGATTTTATGAGTTCGAGATTATTACATTGTCTCTCATTTGCGTATTTAATTTGATTATTGTGTACGTTATCAGTCTTTATGTTCTGCTACGTGTATACCTATATATATGTCTAGAGTGTAGAGCGCGGCATTACACATACTTAACCTAGCGGTAAACTTAACCTAAAATGTTGTGTAAATCGGAGTTGTAGCTTGGAGCAGCAGTTGATACTTTCTTTGGCAATAATACAATTTACAGAGTGAGAGAGAGACAGAGAGTGAGAGAGAAATCGGCACAGTACGATTAATGTTCGATGGTTTGAAAATTCACGGGCTGCGCAGAGCTGTGACGGCTACTCCTTCGCAACTCATGGACTAGTCGGCATTGACTGGGAGATAACATTTCTGGGCTATTACGCGAACATCGCTGTGCTGTTTTTGACGCTGCTGGACGCCAGCTGCGACGACCCTCGTCTCCTACGTCGCTGCTGCCGCCGATTCCTTTTTTTCTGTCGTAGAGTCGCCTCACAGTCGTCACCAACGCCGCTTTTCCATCGGGCACGCGCATGGCTATAGCTGTTTAGTTCTTAAAAGCTCCTGCTTTTTTGTGATTGATGTACGCGCGTAAACGAGAACACGGCGTATCGAGTAAAAATTCTCTCTCTCTCTCTCTCGACAGAATTAGTATGTATATCGGCAAGACTGAGTAATCATAATTAGCAAAGATGTACATACTTTGTATTTCATAATACTTCGTATTAAAATATAGTGTATTTTATAATATGTGAGAAAGTTGTGTAATTTGGCATGTATTACATGTAAATATGTATCATATTTATGGTATAAGCAATAAATATCAACTTTTTTGAAATTTAATTTCCTAATCCTACATTTTATTTTCTAAATTTTCTAAATGCTCTAACCATAACGTACTTTCTTAATTTTTACCTCAAAGCATTTAGCAGTGAAAATATAACGTTCAAAGTATCGCGTTTAATGTGCTCACGTTTGCCTTGGGGTCCCTGATAAGTCCCTGTCTAGAGCTTGATGGTGACCCCGCTTGCACTGCCAAGCTAAGGCTAAATCATCAGGGCCACAGCAAAAAAGCGTTACAAGCCTGGCCAGGGTCGGAGCAGGATCCCCCGCCAGGGCTTGAGCAGGGTTTTGGCATCCTGCTCAGGCCCTGGTCTCATCCTTAGGATTATTTTTACTCGGGGTCTTTGGAGGAGAAAGATTGAAAGTAGCATATGTTTATCGCAAAGGCGGGAAGGCTTTTAGTTTAAATTGGGTTTGTTCAAGCTTAAACATAATTTGTTAATATTTAGGTACTAATTGTTTTTTTTTTATTTTAATGTGTTTTTGTAATAATTTTGTTTTCTTAGTACGTGTTACAATTCTGACGAGTGAAGTTATTTATACATAAAATATAATTTGTATAATTATTTTAACGAATTTTATTGTATTATTTGTATAGTGCATTTTATACTGCAAATTTTATAAGTAGAAAAAAAAGAAAAAAAAGATTCGCCGGGTACCGGACTCGAACCCGGGAGCATAAGAATACTGAGCAACGACGTTGACCGCTCCGCCACAAACGTCGTTGGAGCATAATGATTGAAAGTAGCATATGTTTATCGCAAGGGTGGGATGGCCTTTAGTTTAAATTAAGTTTGTTTAAGCTTAAACATTATTTGTTAATATTTAGGTTTTTAGAGCTGATAGCGTTTATAAATTCGTCTGCATAGTCATGGGGGGTTTACTTGTATATAAGCTACCTACTGACGTATATCCCTATGTGAAAATGGTTCTGTAGCTTTCTAATTGTTTTTTTTTTTTTAGTACACAAAGAGTTTTTCATGTTAATTAAGATGGTAACTAACAGAAAAGAGGCTGACGCAAAGCCCCGCCCTCCGTCTTTTTCAAATTGCGCGCGAGTGCGGAGCACCAATGAGAGCGTGGCCGCGGAGCAGGCCTCTGCGCATGCTCCGGATCCGCGTACAACAGAAGAGCAGCTCTCGCAAAATGGACTATGGAAATTCATTTTCTACTCCGCGCGGTCTGAAGTGAGCCGCTTGGTGCGTTTGTTGCACTTCCGGTCGCCAACCCTGCTTAATGATAGTGAGATTGAGAACCGTTTCAAAGATTTTAGTTCCAAATGTTTCCACCTCATTCGATTAACACGTGAATCTCCGGCGCCACTGTTGACTGTGGTGAGAGTGACACGATATCTCGGAATCTCGCTCTCACCTGGCCTCTCACTCTCGTAATGGAATAAAGCCCCTGTTGCTTTAGCATACTGATCTCTTCGTTCAGCAAAACGAATTGCAACTGATTTTATTTAGCCGACAGACTTAAATTTTAAACTTTAGATTTTAGATTAAGAATATTAAGAGTAGATACATTTTTTACGCAATTCCAAAAATTGAACGTAATTTGGGTTTTTAGATGCTTAATAACTATTTTATCATTGGCTTTCTATCAATTTTATTTCATTCTAATTGTCTCTTAAGTTCACAGGAAATTTTTTATCAGTAATAATTATAATATTTTAACTATGTTAATGATAATAAATTTTTATTATTATTACTTATAGCTTATCTGTACATGTTATTAAATACACAAATAGAATATGAATTATCAAATTGTTAAAATCTATAATACACATGATTTTGAACGAACTACAAAAGGCATAAAAGTTGCTCAGTTCATGAGATTAAAACATTCAAGTAACTAAATACTGAATATTATGAAATTCAAATCTTCTCTATTTAGTTTTAATGTTACAAGTTTTTTATATTTTTTCAGGTTCAGATACTAAACAAATTTTTAAAAATTTTGAAGATCTTGTTATATCAAATTCATTATGCTGCTCTTATTGCAATACAGTATTTGCTGATAAATATCAGCAGAGAACTCATTATAAATTAGATTGGCACCGATTTAATTTAAAACAGCATTTGCATGGTCTCAAATCAGTTTCAGAAGATATTTTCAAGGTTATGATGGACAAAAATGATTCAAATACATCCGACTCTGAAAAAAATACACAGACTGAAGACTTTACTCCCAAACAATGGAATGAAAATAAAAAAACGAAAAAAAAAACTGTAAACCAAAAGTTGTTAGAATACAAACTAGATAGTTCTGATGAAGACTGCACTGAAGAGGATAGTGTTATGATTAAAAATGATATACTTTTGACAATTAGAACTCGGCATTCTAAGGTTTTTTTTGAAAATGAAGAGGGTAATATATTCAGCATATATCGATGTTTACTACACAGTAAAAAGGTACATTTATAAAATTGTTTTTATTTTTGCAAATATTTTATGAATTAAAAATTTTCTTTTTCTAAAAGAGTTCTCTTAATTTAATTTGATTTGAAAATAAATAAATTAATTTTAAATAGATTTCTAAGATAATTAAAATAGTCATAGAATAGCTATAAAGCAATGTATTCATATACATTTTTTAAGGCAGTACTGCCAGTACTATAACCCTAATTCAAACAAGTACACTATTTAGTTCTTGTTTATTAATTGATATTTACTCTGCTAAAGAAGCTCTGCATAAATAAACACTGACCCAGATGACAAAAATCAATAGTACTTTAATGTAGACCAATATAAAATTATACAATGCTGTTAAAATTGTGATATTTTCTGAAGGTTTATGCGCAATCATGCAAAAACATACGAAAATGTACAAAATTGTACAGAAACATATGGAAATGTACAATCACATATAAAATTGTATGTATTAATTTAAAAATGTACTTAAATATGCAGAATCATATGACTTCATTGAAACTTACTAAAATGTGCAAAAATGTACTGAATCTTATGCAAAGATAATGAAATATACATAAATGTACCTGAACATCTGAAAACTTATTAATGTGTACGATAACTAAAAAAAACGTGTCTGAACATTTTAGTATTTTATATTTTTGTATGATTCAATACAATAGCATACAGAAATTTAACTAAATGGTGTGCTATTTTTCTCATTCAGGTGACCAAAGAAAAAGATGTATAGGCATTAAAAGTAAGTCAGAACCATGTTATAATAGGTTCAAGAGATACCTAACCCTAAAAATTGTTTAAATCACTCTAGTGGAAATAAAAAATGTAATAAAATATAAGAAAATGTAACAAATTGTACCATTTTGTACGTTTTTGTTAGATATCGGACCTTTTTTACGTTTTATCACAGTTTGCTACATTTTATTATATTTTGTTACATTTTATTACCATTTATTACAAATCCATTGATCCAGTATTTCAGGGGGTCTCTTCTTTGAAACGACAAATATAACAATACATAAAAAAGTATAACAAAATGTAAAAAAGTATAACAAAATGTAAAAAATTGTCTGTAAGCGTAATATTATATAAGAAAATGACGATTTTTTTATTTTCTTACTTCTGCTTAGATCCTTTTACTTTTTCTTACAATTTCTTATGCATTGTTACATTTTATTATAAAATTGATAATTAAAAAAATATATTGACTTTATACTATAAGAAAGTGTAGAAAACCGTATACCGTAGAAAAAAGGTCCAACGTCCAACAAAAAGGTACAGTTTTTTACATTTTCTTATATGTTTTTACGTTTTATTACATTTTATTACATTGTTTTTTTCCACTAGGACATAAATAATAAATCATTCTACTTGCTTATAGCTTTAAAATGTAGTGTTTAAGGGGGTCTGAAAGTCAATTCAAATCTAGATTTCGCGCCACAAAATAGCAGACGACAAAAATAACTAATTTGCTTATAACAAACAATTAAAGCAAAATTACGAAAAACCAGGAGATAGTTGCCCTCCGGTACGCAATTATCTATCATTTTACAAAGTTTCAAGTTATTATAACAATATGCCTCAGAAAAAAGCTTGAAAAATGCATTTTTTTTATATTTTTCAAGCTTTTCTCTGAGACATATTGTTATAATAACTTGAAACTTTGTAAAATGATAGATAATTGCGTACCGGAGGGCAACTATCTCCTGGTTTTTCGTAATTTTGCTTTAATTGTTTGTTATAAGCAAATTAGTTATTTTTGTCGTCTGCTATTTTGTGGCGCGAAATCTAGATTTGAATTGACTTTCAGACCCCCTTAAATGTGTATGAAGTTTGCAACGTTTCTAGCAACGAAAATTTTTGTTTGTTTTCCGGGTTTAAGTGCACTGTAGTAATTGTAAAATGATAAAAGACTACTCCTGTAGCAGTAAATCGCACCCAGCCACCCCTCCGGCAGGGGTTGCTCGGTAAAAGCTACCGAAATCGTATTTTCGTACCTTATATCAGGTGCCACGGCCAGGGTAATTAAAATATCCCTGTTTTTCTTGCAGAAATTTTTAGAAGGCACCCTTAACAATAAATAAAAATTATTCCCGATATGTACCGATCAGCGGAACACGGAAATAGAGGGCGCTGAACGTTGCCCGAATGGTATTTTCGCACCTTATATCTTCTGCCACGGCCAGGGTAATTAAAATTATATCTCTGTTTTTCTTGCGGAATTTATTAGAGGGCACAATTAACAATAAATAAAAATTATTTCCTAGAAGCTGCCTAAATCGTCTTTTCGAGCAGTATATGTGGCGCAACAAGGGCAATGCAAATATCCTCTTCTTTAACAGAATTCAATAGTAGACTTTCATAGTAAATTCAAGAATTTGTTTCCGATCCAAAACTTCCATTTAAATTAACACACATGTATGTACGTGTGTGTGTATACTAGTACATATATTGACATAATATGTAAGGTGTTTTTAATGTTACAGTTGAGTTATAACTTTCCGTGTATACTTACTAATAATAATATTTTTGCATGTAACACAATAGTAAGTACTGACCAAATTGAGTAATGTTCATTTGTTTATTTGTTATGTTTTATTTATAACAGTTTTATGTACATAATTGACATACATTGTTAGTTACATATTAATTATTATCATTGCAATATTTGCTTTATGAAGAACTATTAATTACTAGCTTTATTTACATAACTTACATTGTAGTTACAAATTTGTACTTATTTGGAAGTATGTATTCGCATTAAGCAACAACGGTCTTATAGCATTTTCTTAATGCTGTCATGAGAACTTTATACTTTATAGAATACAATGGCTTATACGGCAGATTTGTAAAAATATGTTCATTACAATGATTTTATACGCTATTCAACATTTTTTCCAACATTTTGAGTAGTGACATGTTTTTTAAAAAATCTATTTTAAATTTTGCCGTATAAGCCAATGTATTTATCAAACAAAAAGTTTAGAGTTTCACAAAGTTTACGGTGTACAAATTTTCAGAACGTATATTAAAAACGTTCAGCTATAATCTGTAATTAGTTTGCATTTTCCTCATGATTGTGCAATTTAGTATATATAAAACACTGTTCAATTTTTTTCTTTTTGTATAAAAATTATGTAGGTTCAAGAAGTAGCAGAGAAGAAGCAGCAATTGGAGTCTGCTAATCCAGAAATTTGTTTGCCTGCCTCAGATGAATACAAATTTATTGATAGCAATAATAGCGACAATGCTAAAAATATAGGCGTGAATGTAAAAATTTGTATACGTAATGCGCGCGAAAGGCATCCGAAAGGATTAAATTTATATAAATACCCAATTATTTTTTAAAAGGAAAGCGACCTCTGATGAGGAAGACAGTGATGAATCTAATTGTGATGAATGTAGTAGTGATGATTTTTCTGATTCTGATTTTAAGGAAATGCGTACAAAATTATGAATGTCGAGGATAAGAAAACAAAGAAAAGCGGTAAGAATCGAGTACAATTCACGAGTAATTTAGGTAGTTTCTCTTTAATCACCGCCTAATTAAAGAATGATAACGATACATTTAATAGAGATATAATAAGAAATAAGCTAGAAGACGAATTTACCCACCGTTATTATAGTACATGTCTATTAGGTTTTTATGGGGAATTGCGGCTTAATCTGAGGCATACTATGACCGCGTATGCGAAGTGTAAGCAAGCTGATTGCAATCGACATTTCAAATTTTTTTGAATCATTTGGATGATAATATTGCAGAGGTGCTTATCTCAAGTGATGGGGAAATAGTCTATAAGCACGAAGGAGCTAGAGAGCATCCTAAATTTCAGGTTTTAAAGGGTTTAAAGCGTCGACAATGGAAAGAGGATATGAAAAAGAAAGACGTCAAGTCACACGTTGACGAAATTATAGTAGGTACGGATGTAGAGTTGCTGCAAGATGGGCATAATCAAGAGATTAGACCCATACAAATTGCATATAAAGCTAATTCCGAAGATACATGTGCACAGCGCTTGGATTTACAATCGCGAGATTTGGCCGACCTTAATCAACTATGGGTCGAACACCAAAAACTGGAAGATCCGTTCTTAAGGAGAACTGGTAATCCCTTAAGGGCGGAAATGTACACGAAGCAAGCTCTTGACGCTATATCTAATCAAAAAGATATAGTACTACATTTAGATGCTACTGGTAATATTTGCAGGAAACTAGGAGGCGTTAAGTGTAAGCGCATATTTTATTATTGTATTTTAGTTAGACATGAAGTACGAATTTTAAAACTTGCTCACATGATAACATGCGAGCATGACACTGCATCAATATCTAATTGGCTCAATAACTATAAGCAATTTATTTTGAATGAAAAAGAAAAATAGCCACTGGCAAAAATTATAGTCATAGAACAAGCTTGGGTAATGGTGCACGGTATAGTGCTAACATGGAATAACATGACGCTGACCAAGTATTTACGTATAACCTACGACTACTTGTATCATAAGGTCGAATTACCTATAGCACTTATCAAACTTAAATTTTGCTTTGCACATTTTTCTAAAACAGTAGCGAAAACCATCGATACATTACATACCGCAAGAAAGGAGGAAGAAACGTACAAAGAATTTAAGCAAGTTTTAAGAAACTGCATCACTCTTCTATGTGTGACGAGAGATCCCTTGCAAATGGATGAGATTTTTCGACACGTTTACGTAATTTTTTTAAACCAATATGCAAAAGAAGCGAATGACAGTATTAGAGTAATAACGGGAGATGTGTCCAAAAATTCATCTAAATTAGATGTAGATGAAAAGGAAGAAAATGACGAAGAAGAATTTAACTTCGATGTTCTAGAATCGGAAAGAAGTGACACTATTTATCGCAATTCGCCTTATTACCAACGTTTCAATATTATAATGGCAACCAACTTAAAAAATGCACGCGTTTCATGCAATGGATGCCGTATGTGGTTTTGTGGAGCTCTTTAGATTTAAATATATTTGCTCCTAATATTTCACGATTGAGCAATGCTTACATCGAAAGCTCAAATAGAGATATGAAACGCCGAATATTAGAAGTGCGACGCGGTGCCTCCCAGCACCTCGATGCGCAACTCCTCGCGACT
>QLSS01000573.1:7228-41204 GCA_024372645.1 Trichomalopsis sarcophagae | reverse complement strand
TTGCGCATCGAGGTGCTGGGAGGCACCGCGTCGCAATTGGCATCCCTGGTGGGGACTCGCGATCGCTGAAAGGGGAGAAGGGAAAATTTGTTCGGTTGAGTGAGTGTGAATGAGATTGCGATGCAGCGGACAGATTCGGGATTAGGCTACGGTACTGCGGGGGTGAGCGGTACTGCCATGCATGCAGCCGTGATGCAGCGGCTAATGTTAGAGTCGCGCGATCTGCGAGCGCTTAAATTAAGTGTCGGTCGGCTGACAGAGGGCGAGCTCGACGAAGAGCTCGCTGCCAAAGGTTATAGCGTGCGTGGCTCTCTCGAGGTTCGTCGAGATCGACTCTTGCGCTCGTGTATTTCCGAAGCCATGCCGAATTTACGCGAATTACCCTGGTATGAGTGGGACATGGCCGGGGCGATGCAAACAATTTCGGAAGGGGAAATAGAGCGGCGGATATTAGGTGAGATCTCCATGCGAAGGGGACAAAAGCGGAGAATGGCCAAGGAGAAGACGGTGAGGTTGGCTAGTCCACGATCTAGCGAAAGCGAGATCGGAGGCGGCCAACCACCAGCTGATGAGGTAAGCTTGCGACGGGAGGCGATGCCGGTGACGACGACGTCATCGAGCATTGTAACCTCGCAAGCTAGTCAAGCAATAGTGACTACGTCGGCGGCGCTGTCAGGGCGGCCGATCGTTTCTACTGGATTCGGGAGCCTGCAGTCGCCGACTCCAGCACCTCGAGGCTATAGGTTCGAGAACCTCGTGCCACCGGGGGCTCCCGGCGCGTGGTCATATTTCTCTGCTCGGCTAGTGCAAGGCATCGGTAAGACGCCGCTTGCTAGGCCGCAGTATAGAGAGGAAGCGCGTCGAGCGAAAGCCGTAGAAAGCCGACCTCCGACAGGCAAAAGAGATAGGTGGTACACCCCATCGACTACTTTTGTCGGCGGAGATAAGTTTTTTCCTGCGGCCAGTGTTAACGGGCGAAGAAATGACGAGAGCTCGTCATTGGGTTCGGTGACCGAGAGAGAATCGGTGCACAACGAGAGAGTGGAGGACGCGAGATATGCCGAGACCAGCGACTTGATGAGCGCGCGGGCAGCTCGGATAGGGGAACTTCGCGCAAGCGGAATGACCTACGAGCTGGCCAGGGAAAGAGCTCTCGAAGAAGAGCTCACCCGTGAGAGCGAGCGCGCGTTCAATCAAGCGCTTGAAGAGTTGAGAGTGGAGCAGGAAGAGGACGAGATCGAACAACAGCATCAACGCCGCTTACAACAAGTGCGTGACGATGCGGTGATCGAGGCCCGTCGAGTGACAGCGGACCAAGCTGACTGTCGCCGAGAGGGCGAGCTGAGACAAGCAAGTCTCCGGCGAACCTCGACAGCCACAGCTGATCCATTGACACGGCCGCTTCCAAGAGAAAGGATAGCCCATGATCAGGCGAGACAGTCGGGGGGAGAGCGACGGCAGAAATTAGGTACGACAAGACATCCGACGGAGAGTTCGGAGAGTCAGTCGGAAATGCCTCACGTAAGCGAACGCCCGGAGAAGAGAAGTCGTAGGAGCCGGAGACAGCGAGGAGGAAAGACGGGTAGTTCGCAGGGCCAGAGTCCGAGGGGAAGCTTGAGTCTTTTGAGCAGCGACAGCGAATACGAACATAGTTCGCATCACGCGTCGTCGGAGAAACTCTCAATGCGTAGTTCTGGGTACGAGAAACCGGAAAATGCGCGAGATATAATAAAGAGGCTCAAAGACTGGGGTTTCCAGTTTACCGGCGAAGGCCGAAACGAGGACCCAGAGGAGTTTTTAGAGCGCTTGAGCGATTGCCGTAAGGGTACTCGGGCATCGGACGTCGACTGGTTGAACGTCTTGCCTTGTATCTTTCAAGGCGAGGCGGGTCGATGGTTCAGAGCAAAGCGGAATAAAATTCATTCGTGGAATGAATTTTGCCGGGCGTTTCGGCACCGCTACGTGCCAGAGTACGATCGGGAGGATTTGATGGAGGATTTACGAAGGAGAACTCAGCATAAGGGAGAGAAGATTACGACGTTTCTCGCCAAGTTCGAGTACATCGTGTCTCGCTTCCATAGACCGCCATCTAAGAGGGAATTGTTGCAGATTGCGTATCGCAACATACTCCCCGAGTATCGCAGGGCTGTCGGTGATAAACTCATCGACAGTCTCGAGGATCTCGAGAGATACGGTCGACGCTGGGAGAAGCAGCGTGATTTGGACAGTCGGTATACACCGCCGCCGCCAGCCGAGAAAATGCACGTTCCTGGCGCGGCGTACGGCGGTGGTACTGCAAAGCCTAAGGTCGCTGCAGTCGAGACAGTGGAGAAAGAGAGAGAGAGCGAGGAAACTCCGAAGAAGGGCAAAAAGTCAAAAGCCCAGAAAGCTGCGACTACGGCGTCCGCTTCGGAGTCGGAGAAAGTGGCGAGCGCCAGCACTAACGTCGGCATTGGAAATAAACCAAAGCCGGCGGGAAGTAGTGCTGCAACGAGCCAGGATTCGAGCAATAAGCCGAAGGGCGGAGGAACTCAGCCACGCACTGGAGGAAATCCAGTGACGGGGGCGGGTAAATCGCCCTTGGGGCCGACCAACGTGAGCGCGGGAGAGTTTCTCGGCGCCTGTTTCACGTGCCAAAGGGTGGGCCATCGCGCTTCGCAGTGTCCCGAAGTAGTCTGCTACAAATGCAGAGGAAAGGGACACACCTCGAGGACTTGCACAAATCCTCCGACGGCGCAAGCGAATGCAAGTCCTGCGCCATTGATAACGGGCAGCCCTAATGCCCAGTGTCAATGGTGCGGACGAGAGGGTGTTATGCTACGCTCGTGTCCCGACTGTAGGATAATAACTACAGTTCTGGGAAACTTGAAGTTGGGGGCCCAGAAATAAAGAAACCGGTGCCCCCAGCTAAAGATAGAGTGAGAGGTAAAGAGGTGAAAGTGGTCACGTTCGCTCAGCCACTCGTAAAGCTCGACGAAACCGAGAGAAGAGACGAGGAAGAAGCTCGCCGGTTTGCCGAGTTGAGGAAGGTTGAGGAGACGGCCACGAGGTTGCTGAGTGAAAGTGAGAAGGGGGAGAGAAAGA
Source organism: Trichomalopsis sarcophagae (assembly GCA_024372645.1). Classification (NCBI taxonomy): domain Eukaryota; kingdom Metazoa; phylum Arthropoda; class Insecta; order Hymenoptera; family Pteromalidae; genus Trichomalopsis; species Trichomalopsis sarcophagae. The sequence goes on along the minus strand of QLSS01000573.1, from coordinate 38,120 downwards.
GGTGGGACCTGACCGCAGCTCGATTAGATTATCGAGACTGCCAATGGTTCGAACCAACAGGAGTAGAGAGAGAGAGCGAGAAACGGAACGCTGCGAGGAACGAGAAACCTCAAAGCTCGCCGAAACCGCTCTCTGTCCCGGAAATCAGCACGAGAGAAAGTGCCGATGAGGGAGAAGTGGTTGCCGGAGCAAATACGGAAAATCGAAATTTCCTATCAGTGAGCCTAGGCGGGCAAGTGTATCAAGCACTGCTCGATCCAGGGGCAACTCTGTCGTTGATTAGCCCAGAAATCGCCGAGAGATTTCGGGAGCGGTTAACGAAGAGCACCACTAAGCTTCGTACAGCCACGGGACACATTCACTCGGTGCTGGGAGAGTTAGAGGTGATACTCGACATAGGAGGCAAGGAACAGGCTATTTCTTTCAAAGCCGCACCGTCGCTCGAACAACCAATGATCCTCGGGATGGATTTTTGTAAAAAGTTCGACTGCGACGTGCGGCTGGGAAGAGGCTTGTGGCGCACGGGAGAGGGCGAGTGGCGACCATTTGCTGACGCAGACAGCAAAGGGGAAGCTACAGTGTACGCTGAGTGTGCCGGCCTGTCGACTATCACAGAGGAGGAGCGTGCGGAGGTGAGAGAACTCGTGGAAGGGATTTTAAAAAACCAAGGCTCGTCGATAGGGCTCACGCACCTTACGGAGCACCATATCGAGCTGATGGACTTCACGCCGATTCGGCATAAGCCTCGGCGTGAATCTCCGGCAAAACAGCAAGCCGCGGTTGAGGAGGTGGAAAGATTATTCCTTGAAGGAATAATCGAGAGATCAGCGAGCGATTACACCAGCGCACCTGTCATGATCCGCAAGGCGGACGGAACATGGAGGTTTTGCGTGGATTATCGTGATTTAAATCGAGTCACTATTAAGGATGAGCATCCCATCCCTAATATGGACTCGATTACGGATAGGCTGCGCAGTGCTCGATATCTATCAAAAATCGACCTGAAGCAGTCCTATTATCAAATACCGTTGTCACCAGAAAGTAGAAAGTATACGGCTTTTTCTGTGCCGGGCTCAGGCCTGTGGCAGTTTAAGCGTATGCCTTTCGGTCTGTGTAATGCACCCAGGACCCAGCAGAGACTAATTGATGCTTTGTTTGGGCCTGCGTGCGAGCCCGCTGTGTTCGCCTACCTCGATGACCTGGTGATCGCCACGGAGACATTCGAAGAGAACTTAGAGTGGCTCGAGTTTGTCCTGAAGCGACTCACGGGCGCGGGGCTAGTCGTAAACGAGGAGAAGTGTGAATTCTGTTGTTCGCAGATTCGGTGGCTGGGTTTTTTACTGGACAAGGAGGGACTGCGTCCTGATCCCGAAAGGGTAGAGCCAGTGAAAAACTTTCCGGCTCCGAAAAACGTGAAACAGTTGAGACGATTTCTGGGCATGTTGGGCTGGTATTCGCGCTTTATTGAGCACGAATCCGAGCTGAAAGTCCCGCTCGTTCGACTGCTGCGAAAAGACCAGAAATGGGAATGGGGAGATGAGCAGCAAGAAGCTTTTGAAGCTCTCCGTCACGCGCTTACCGTGGCCCCTGTCCTTGCTCGGCCTGATTTTACAAGGCCGTTCAAGGTGCAGTGCGATGCCAGTGGCGCGGCTATCGGGGCCGTCCTGACTCAAGATCATGATGATGGCGAGCACCCGATAGTATATATAAGTCGTGTACTGACTTCTGCGGAAAGAAATTACAAGACGACGGAGAAGGAGTGTTTGGCAGTGGTCTGGGCGATCAGGAAGCTAAGGCCGTACATTGAGGGGTACGACTTTAGCGTGATAACCGACCACAAAAGTTTGCAATGGCTGAGGAATCTGAAAGATCCCAGCGGTCGCCTAGCGAGATGTTGGCGAGATTATTGGCGAGGAGCCTATCACGACGTGTACAAGTTTGTACAGTCGTGCGAGGAATGCCAAAAATATAAAACGGCACAGAGCGGAGCGAAAGGGCTCATGGGACGGCGAGTCGTCGAGAGGCCTTGGGCCATCGTCGCCGCGGATCTCATGGAGTTCCCTCCGAGTAAAAATCGATTCAAATATCTAGTCGTGTTTCAAGATTTGTTTACACGCTGGATTGAATTGAAGCCGTTGAGGAAGGCGGATGCGAAGTCAGTGGCCAGAGCGTTTGAGGAGTTGATTTTATTCAGGTGGGAAACCCCTGAATATTTTCTAACGGATAACGGCAAGGAGTTCGACAACCAACACTTGAAAAAGGTGTTGGAAGTCTATGGTGTAAAGCACATCACCACTCCGCCATATCATCCTCAGGCAAATCCTGTCGAGCGTACAAATCGTACGCTTAAAACGATGATCGCGATGTACGTGAAAAACGATCATCGCGACTGGGATTTGCATCTCCACGAGTTTCGTCATGCCATTAACACGGCGACGCAAGCTTCCACTCGAGTCTCTCCTGCGTTTCTCAATTACGGACGACATCCTCGTCCGGCATTGAGTTTACGACGGGAAATCGAGGAAGGAAAACTCGTGGAAAGAAGGGAGCCAGATGAGTGGGGGGAAAGAATGAGGAGATTGGATATGCTGCGAGATTTGGTGGGGAAATACACGAGCGCCGCGACCGAAAAGCAAGAACGCGTTTACAATAAGGGACGGAAAAACGCGCGATTTCAGGTAGGAGACGAGGTCATGCGAAAGACCCACGTTCTCTCCGATGCGGCCAAAAGTATATCGAAAAAGCTAGCTCCGCACTGGGAGGGCCCGTATGAGATTGTCGAGGTGAAATCCCCGATAATTTATGTACTGGGCTCCGGTGATGGAAAATCGCGACGGTTGACCAAGGCTTATGTAGATGAACTTAAGCGCTGGGTCCCGCCGCGAAAAACTAGACAAGATTGCTAATTTATTTGTGTTTTTTTTTTAGGATGGAGCGGCGAGAGAAGAGAGCGTCGGAGCCAGCAGGCCCGCCACCAGCCAACACCGCACCGCCACGTCCGACGTTCGCGGAGGTGTTGAAATCACCGGCACGTCGGACAACGCCAGCAGCAACGTCGCCAAGGCAGGTGCGAGGTTTAGGGGCAGGGACAACCAGCCTGAGGATCGGCACAGTCACACCAAGGCTACGACTGCGCCGATCTACGGCTGGTGTAGCCACGACGCCGACGAGCGGCAGGAAGAGGCCAACGACGGAGGCAGCGACAAACCTGAGTCGGGCGATCGCCACAGGAGCAATTCCTCGGCGATTAGGCCCTATTCGGGAGGAGATCGAGAGAGAGAAAGAGAGTACGATTCGGACGGAGAGGCAGAAGCCATCCGCCGAGTCGCAAGAGAAAGAGAGTACGATTCGGACGGAGAGGCAGAAGCCATCCGCCGAGTCGCAAGAGAAAGAGAGTACGACTCGGACGGAGAGGCAGAAGCCATTCGCCGAGTCACAAGAGAAAGAAAGCTCGGAGGCAGAGGAAAGCAGACGGGCGCAGAGAGAGTTGGAGATGTACGTCGCCAACTCTTCTGTGGTTTCCGCTGCCGCCCCTCCTCCGAGAAGTCAGAAGAAAAAGAAGAAGAAGAAGAAGAGTAAGAACCCGCCGCAACTCTCTAAGGACGACTACGTCTCGGCTCAATTGTCGGAGTCAGACGACGATGAGCCGGGACCACCGATCCGGGGCTATTTCGGGGGAGTTTACTCGGGCACGGCCGAGATAGATTGGGATAACTGGTCCCCGACTCGTCCCCAGGAGGAGGAAGACCGGGAACCAGAACCCGAAGAAGAAGAGAGAAGGCAACAAGAGAGAGAGCGGAGAGAGAGAGAAGAAGAGAGAAGGCGACGAGAAATAGAGCAGAGAGAACGGGAAAAAGAGAAGAGGCAACGAGAAGAGACAGAGCGGAGAGAGAGAGAAGAAGAGAGAAGGCGGAGTGAAAGAGAAAGAGAAGAGAAAGAGCAAAGAGCACGAGCTGAGGAGCAGCGGCTACAGGAAGCTCGAGACGAAGAAAAGCGTCTCAGAGCTGAGCGAGCCGCTGCTGCAGCAGAAGAGAGAAAGAGAAGGAGCGAAGAAGAGAGGAAGAAGAGAGAAGAAGAAGAGAGTCGTCGTCGAGAGGAGCAGCAAATGCGGGGCGAATCTGCATCCACGCTCGACAACCAAGAGCAGATGGAGACAGATCCGCCAGCGGCCGCTGTAAATCCCGATGACAGGAGCCGGGAGGAGGCAGTGGCAGCAAGAAACGCGCGGCGAAATGCAGCTCGAGCCGCCCGGAGAAGAGAAGCAAGGCGAATAGAGAGAGAGAAGAAAGAGGAGTCCGAGGCTTGCCTACCAGCCCGGGACCATCCAGTCCCTGTGGCGAGGACAGCGGCCAACGGCTCCAGCGAGAGAGGGAGAGAAAGAGAGATGAGAGATGCGCGAAAAGTAATAGAGGATCGATCGGGGAGTCGGACAAGGAGTCGCTCCTCCAACCGCAGGACCCTGCCCACTAAGGAAAGGGGAGCGTGGTTTGGAGGACTTCGCCCGATCCCGACGGACCCGATGATCGACCCGGCTCCATATAGTTGCTTTAACTGCTGGCAGCCGGGTCATGGTGTGATTCAGTGTCCGCGAGGGATCAGTCGGGATTTCTGCGGAAACTGTGGAAGGCACGGCGTCCAGGTGACTAATTGTCCCCGATGCGCCGATGCCTTCCGGCAACACCAACAGCGAGGAGGAGGAGGATACGCTCCCATAGAAACAGCCAGCGGTATTGATACGGGAGAAAACTGGGACGAGCTCGGAGACCATCGCCAAGAAGAAGAGCGAGAGGCCCGTGAGCGTCAAGAGATACAGGAGAGAGAGGCAGGAAATCGCCTTCGAGGAGAGGAGTTGCGACAGCGGGTGGCGCGATATAGGGAGGAGGTGGAAGAGTTGGTAGCGCGAGAGCTCTACCAACAGCTCCACCAGCAGCAAGAGGAGAGGGACATCCTCCTTCAAATCTTGCGAGGTTTGGAAGGAGTATCTCCCGAGACGAGAGACTTAATCCTGCGCCGTATATATGGAGGACGGCGCGAGGATTAAGTGTAGGAGAACGGCCAGGGGACCGAAGTCTGCCTACCAGCCCGAGACCAACTAGTCTCTGCGGCGAGGACAGCAGGCAACGGTTCCGAAGTGAAGAGAGAAGAGAGAGTGAAGAGAGAAGAAAACTACGAGAGAGACAGGAGGGAAAGAAGTCGGGGTTGCGGTTGTACTCCAAACGCAACCCCGGGGCGAGTGGGAGGATGCAGGGTGGCGCCCCCGTCCAACTTAAAACCCACTCAAATGGGAATGAGTTGGACGGTCCTTTCCCGGACCTACGATGGGGTCAGTCTCTCTCGGAGGGTAGCATCGTTAAGGGAGGGGGATTGCGACGTTGTACGTCGCAGTCGCGCGAAGCCGACATTGTTTCGCGCGAAGACCTTCCCGACGAGCTGAAGTCGGAGAAGAGGCGTTCTGCGACAAGGCGCGCCGCAGCACGGCGCGGCGCGGTTTGTTGTTGTTTGCGCGGCAAGAGTGAGAGAGTAGACGATCGGTCGGCGAGGCCCGTGTGTTCTCGGACGCGAGTCGCGTCCCGGGAATACGTGGAATTCGCTGGCCGATGTACGCGAAAGTGAGCCGTTGATTCGCGCGTGGCGCGAGACGAGCAGCCAATCAGCACGTCTCGCGCCTCGCGCAACCAATTAGGTTGTTCGATAAGACGGGCCCGGCGGCACCGGGAACCTCCCGGTGCTAGCCATTAGGCCGCCGAGAGAGTGAGTGAGAGAGAGAGAGAGAGATAGCCGCGAGTGTGAGAGAGAGAGAGAGAGAGTGAGTGAGACGAGAGAACGGTGTGCGGTGCGGGCGCACACCTCGACGTAACCACGCGAGGCGTTGAGCCAGCGTGCGCGAGAGAGAGAGAGACGGTCGCGAGTGTGTGAGAGAGAGAGTGAGCAAGACGAGAGTGCGGTGTGCGGTGCGGGCGCACACCTCGACATCATCTACGCGAGGCGACAAGCCAGCGTACGCGAGAGTGAGAGAGAGAGAGAGAGAGAGAGAAACGCGGAACAGGCGACGAGCCAGTGTACGCGAGAGTGAGAGAGAGAGAGAAACGCGAAAACAAAGAGCGAGCGTGTGTGAGAGATAGAGAGAAATACGGAAGCGCCTACGCGCCACCTCCCGGTACTGTGTGTTGGTGTTCCTCCATTTTAGGAACGGCACTGCGTGTGCTGCTAGGAAGTGCGATTCTGCAAATTGCGAAGCGTCGAAGCCACGATGACGGTCGTAACATTTACGTATATACTAATTGAGGTTAGATCAGATCGAATGTTAGTTTGGAGCAGCGTGTTTGGAGCACCTAGTTTAGAGTTTCATTGCCACGACAAAGTATAAATGTGTAGATCATGTCTAACTCAGTGTGTAAAAGAAGAAAAATCAAAATAATTAGAATTAAGGATGACTCAGTCAGAAATGTGTTTGTCGAGGATGACAAATTAAAAAAAATCACAATCGAAGATTACTTTTCTGGCGAGGGAAACCTCACGTACAAAGATGAAAATGGCGAAATTTGTTTTTTGCGGACAGATGAACAATTCTTTTACCTTGAAACAGGAATAGATACCTATATTTTTAATGAAAAGCAAAGTATGAAATTTCTTTTTTAAATATTGAATTAAGCTTAATTTTAAGCTCTTTTCTGTTGAATGTAACATACATTTTTATTTTAGATTCAACAGGTAGATTAGAGAAAAATAAAAAAAGGCAATTGAATGATATTCTTGAAGATTTATACAAACAAAGAGATCCTGATCGATCATCAAAGAAGGTGGATAAATCAACATTATATGATATATATTTTCATGTATTTTAAAAATATAATGTATTAATTTTCATTTTTTAGTTGACCAAAACAAAAATCTCCAACAAGAAACAGAAACTTGACAGTTCTTCAAGTAACGATGAAGAAGAGTGTCTCAAAGTATCTCGGACTAAAACTGTAGAATTTTTGAATAGGAATATCAAAGTTGGATGGCGGCATAGAGTCGATTCTCAGTCCTCTTATAAGTATATGGGTGCATCTATTGGCCCCACAGTATTGCTCCATTTAAATGGAAGAGAAGATTATCCCCTCGACAAATTAAAACAATGTTTGCTTGAAAAGTACGTCACTGAGGCTAATAAAGCTTTCTTTTATAATTCAAGTGTAGAAGTTGGGAATTCATCATGTGTAGTAATAGAATCTTATTATCATGATGGAAAATTAAGAAATTTTTGGGAATACTGCAGATTGTGTTTGCGAAAAAGCAATCATGCCCTAACAGTTTATCTTCTGACTACGGAAAAACCATTTAATCTGAGCGATTTTCCAGATTGTTCATTCCTCAAGCAAGATTATAGAAACAAGATTACAGATTCAACATCCACTTCCAAGGGAACTATCGCCAGCAAGGCTAGTGTCATAAACAAAAATATGGATGAGAACACACACGCTATAAACAAGACTGATAAGAGCAATAGTAATATTTTGATGAATAAATGTGACTATTGCAAAATTATATCAAATGAAACCATCACAAGCAAGGCCATGGACAAATCTGCAGAAGAGAAAGTTACAAACGCTGAGACAACTGTGAGCAAGATTTTTAAAATACCAACGATGAGTAAAATATGTGCACAAAATAATGAAAAAGAGAGTCGGGCCATGAAGGAAATAAATATAAATGTTCTTGAAGATAATGCGTCTAATGAAAGTGATATTGAAAAATCGATAGGATCACCAGCTTATTCACAACTAACTACAGAAAAGAAGTCCACAGATTGTGATAGTATTGAGAGTTATTTTGAAAATGCAAGATACAATACATTCGATATAAAGAAATTGAAGTTATCTATACCTTTTATCAAAGAAAAAGATATTGAATTTTCTGGAATCATGTTGGGAAGTGGCGCTCAAGGAATTGTAACCAAGGGGAAGTACCGTGGATCCTCGGTTGCTATTAAATCAGTGCAAAAGGGCAGAAACGACAATTTAATATTCAAAGAAGTTCAATTGTTGAACAAGATTAGACATCCAAACATTGTGTCTATAATGGCTTGGACTACTAGTTATACACAATTCCATATTTTGATGGAATTATTCGAATCATATTCTTTATTTGAACTTTTAATGGATCCAAAAATTAAAAAACTCCATAAATTAACAGTACGAGATAAAATACAAATTTCACAACAAATAGCTTGCGCCTTAACATTTTTACACTTGCATCCAGAAGGAATAATATTACACAGGGATATAAAACCTGGTAATATATTATGCAGTGTCCCAAGTTGTAAAATAAAGTTATGCGACTTAGGCTTGGGTAAATCGACCATTGTTAATACGAGTTTCCAAACGGTTCGAGAAAATGCCATGCGAGGAACATATCTCTTCATGGCTCCGGAAATTATTCTTGAAAATAAATCTGCGACTACTGCTACTGACGTCTGGGCATTTGTTTGCACAATGGTCGAGTTGTTTAGTGAAAAATCTGTTTGGCCAATTGAGGAATTTGATAATGGATGGAGTTGCGTAACAAGAAATTTAGAAAAAAGGAGCATACCAATTTTAGATAGTATACCTACTGCATTTAGAAGTACGATTGCAAAATGTTTTGATTACAACCCAACTAAGAGATGTAGCATGTTTGAATTGTTAACTTTATTTGAGCAATAGTTATGGTTCGAACCATGCATTAGTTTTATTTATTTATTCTAAAGTTAAGTATTTATTGACATTAACTTAATTTTTTGTTTACTTAAGTAATTATTTTTTATAATTTTTGACAATGTTGACTGATATAAAACGTAAGTGCATTGTGCTGTGTTATGCATTGTTCTAATTTGTATTTATAAGTGCAAATATTATGAAGTATATCAATAATATTACAACTGTGTTCATAATGTGAGATATGTAATATTGCTACCAAATGAAGATTATTATAAGTATTGCAAATCTATGAAAAAAGTCTATTGTAGACCAAAGACTAAAAATAATATGATTAAGATGCGTCTGTTAGAATAATATGATTATTAGACGTAGTCATGGAAAGATTTAGCTTCAATTTATGAAGAGAATTATAAGTGTTGATACTGACGTATAGGAATTGATAAGGAAAGTTTCATTTTTTTATATAACAGTAAATCAAGCCAAAATAAAATGTAAAAAAGTGTATTACTACAATTGTACTTTAATTATTATTGTACTTTTCAATAAATGACGTTTCATACGAAATCGACTACATTTATACATACTTAAAATATTGCTTTTAATAACATTATGATTCACTGTACATAACTATATAGACAATGATTTATCCAATTATTTATTTTGCAAAATACATTAAATATTAAACGTTATTTTCTATTATATCAATAATATTTACATATAAATAGAGTGCTTCAGATACTGTAGATGGTATGGATTGTTTACCAATAATTTTAGCTATATCTTCAAAACGCTTAGGATATAAAATTGGATTTTCTGTATATTTTTTCAACAAAATGTTAACATGTTGCTTATTTAACGGTTGATGACAATCTCTTGCTCCAAACTTCTCTGGCAAATTGTATAAATCATTGGGTATCCCACCAGCGACACTTCTACCAGCTTGCATGCGTATTCTATGTTCGTTCCATTCTTTTCTTGTGAGTTCAATTTCTTGTTCAATTAAATTTCCAAAACAATAACGTAAGCAATCAATATGTACAGGATTATTTATCTCAATTAGGTTTTCTGCTTCCATTTTTTTGAACAAGTGTATATAGTAATCTGCCAAATGCTGTCGATATTGACGCCAATAGCATTCAATACGCTGGTTATGTACACTTTTGCCTTTAAAAAAACTGTTATCTCCTTTATTTTCATCATCATGATGGTAGCGTAAAGCTATATGAAGGTTTTCCATTATTGAAACCTCTGTTCCATGATCTGTTCTAATTATTGTTGGTAAAAATCCACATTTTTGTACTAATTTTAAGTAGTAGTACGCAATCACTTTTGGATTGTTATTAGAAGTAGAAACTTTCAGAGATAATACTTTTTTTGAAAAACCATCTATGAAGCCGTAGACAGCAAATCCAAACCGTTTGAGTTTATCATTGCCATCAGCATGCCAAATATGATTTGGCCCAGGAACTGAATAAATACGCCTCTTCAACCTGTAGCGACTTCTTGCTTCTACACCACTAGGATCAATCACTTTTAATAAAGTCATCACAGTTTTTTGCTTTATGTTTAAGTCATAAACTTTTTTTAATCGAAGCCATAATGATCTGTAGCCTAAATTGTATGCACTTCCTTTCAGCTCTAGCAAAATTGCAACCACTATTTTTTCTACTGGACTTTCATGTATATTCTTCCTTCTTAAATTAACAAATTTCAAAATTCTTGATAATGTTCGTAGAGAAATATTACAATTGAATTTTTTTTTCAACAGTGCAATAATTGATTTGTAGCTATAATTTTTCTTAAAAAATTTTTTTATTTTTTGAACTATAAATTTATTTGATTCCTGCATCTGCAAAAATTGTATACATTAATAAATATTTAACAACTAAGTAAACATTTTATTGTTGATCTAACCTCAATTAGGACGTAAATCATATGATCGTCATATCGCAGAATCGCACTTTCTAGCAGAACACGCAGTGCCGTTCCTACAATTAAGGAACACCAACACACTAGTACGGGGAGGTGGCGCATAGGCGCTTCCGTATTTTTCAGACGAAGATTTTCAGTCGCGCTCATGGAAAACGCTCGACGCCGAACGCAAGGCGAATGTGAGCCAGTCGCCGACTACCTCACGTACATCAAAGCTATTTTTAATCGCATGATACCTCTGCTAGAACCAGTCCGTGAAATAAATTTAGCTCTTCGAAATATGCTACTGAGATTACAAACCCGAATCGATAAGTCCGAAATCTTCACGTTTCAAGAGCTGGAAGCTATGATATATATTGCAGTACGCAAAGAGAAAGGCCTAATGATTGCGAAAACATACCAACCACCTCTGAGTGCCGAAGATTCTCTCCTACCGGACTTAGCTTATAGAGAACAACGCCGGCAACGTAATATTAGACAACAATTACCTAACCTCGAACTAGACGAAGAACAAAATTGAGCACGCGTAGAACATACAGAACCGGACTATACGGAGAATGCCTTGCCTAAGGAGGACGTATTAAATAATTTAGGTTACGGACGTGACAAAAGCTTTAACAATAACCAGAGACAACCAATAAACCAATCACCTAATAAAAACCTGCATAACAACAACATACCAATGACATAGATACAAATCTGTTATAACTGCGAAAAATCCGGACATTTTTCGCGAGAATGCGAAGGCCCAAAACGCGCGTTTTGCAATAAATGCGGAAAAATCGGAACACGATTTATAAATTGCCCGAAATGTAATCCAACGGAAATATTTTGCAATGAATGCGGATTAGTAGGCTACCTCAAAGTAAATTGTCCAGAATGTACAGGAAACGCAGATTAAAGTCGCAAAATAAGGCCGATGCGGCTTGGAAAACAGAAAAGGCCTCACTGGTCGAATTAAACAAAAATTTGGATGTCTACCCGACAAAAATAAACGCAGTCTGCGACGATAAAAGTTGCACACAAAAAATTGACAAGGTTGACTTAAAAGCTATCTCCGAAAAATCAGGTTGCCTATCTAATAATGACAAAATCAAGCCAAAGGCTATCTGTGATATCTCAAATAAAGCACCGGATATCTTAAATAATCAACGAGAAAACGCGAAAATTCAAGACAATAACTTTGAATATTTAAAATTTACACCGACGCAATGGGATATCTTAACTATCGAAGAAAAAGAACAACTTGCGTTTTCGGATTACCTACAGTATCGAGACAGATGTCAGCGATGCACCTGAATTTCTAATAAAAAATTCAAGCTATAAATTAATAAGAGACGATTCAATTCTTACCTTTAAAATCCCCGAACCTACTTATTCTACCGTTAGCGTAGCAGGCAATAAATTTAAAGTTCTAATAGACAGCGGAGCGAGTAAAACGTTGATAGGACCGGAAATACATAAAATAGCAACAAAATGCACTATTAGTGAAGAAGAACATAACCGGGAGAGTCACGACGCTGCTAGGTTATACAGAAGATATACGTGAAATTATACACACACCAATTAAATTCCAAAATAGAATACGAGAAATTGAAACACGAGTTCTCGACTGCCTAGACCAAGACTGTATTTTAGGGATAGACGCGTTACACAGTTATACCGTAATCGCTGATTTGACTAATTTCACGTACACCTTCGGTTCACAACCGTTCGATAGATATACCTTCGAAAAACGTTTCGCAGAAACGTCGGAAACGGCGGAAGCATGTTACGACTTACGTGAACTCAGTCCCCCGGAAGAAAAAATTCTCGAAGAATTTCTAAATAACGAAATACCTAAATCATCCGGAAAATTCGGGAAAACTTCGCTAATAGAAGCCGTTATCGGCGTGAATAATCACCCTGCAATTAAACAAAGACTTTATCCAATATCACCGACCGTTGAAACAATTTTATTTTACAAAGTTGACAAACTGCTTGACGAGGACATAGCGAAGTACTGTCGTTACCTCCACCGTCGCCGGCGCCCGCCGATGTAGACGAGCCTGGGCCAGGCTCTTCGCTACGGAGGGGGGAGTCTCCCGAGGATGACTTCGATTTCATTCCTCGTGAGAACGCTGATAACAGCGCAGCACCACAACAGTAAGCTGAAGACGCCGATGAGGTGAACTTGACGGCAATTACTCCCAGAGCCTGCTCACGTGACAACCTGAGCGACCGCATGAATGGCGATTTCGACCAACAATTACCTGCAAGCCCAAAGCCAGAATCTATAGAAGAAGAGAGAAGAGAGAGAAGTTTCTTAGAAAATATCCAGAGGCGTAAAGAGATCAAACGCTTACGTCGTATGGTCAAGGAGCAAACACCAGACTGCCCTCTACTTCCCTTGCTGGGATACGAGGAGGAAGTGGCCGAATTATTCTACGGAAACCTGCCCATCCTGTCGGCTTTCAACAAGGTCATAAAAAATATCGTCGAAAAAGTCAGGCAAAGACCGTGCATACTCCGGGGATCTTTCCTATGCATTGGAAAACCAGAAGTACTACCTCGCCCACCGAGAAGAACCAGTGGACCAAGACTCGCAAACCATCGCGGTTCCACATGTTTCTTCAGAAACGCAAACCACGCTCAGAAAACCTGCACAGCCTCTGCGAACCTCCATCGCAACGCAGACTCCGCAGCTGAATTTTACGTCGCACAGTGGTTTCAAAATCAAAACAATGGGACAAATTCAGTCTGAGATCGAGTATTCAATAAATTCCATTTTTTTTTAATTGAAAACATATCTTGATGTACCTAGGAATGAAATAGAATACCGCTTTTTTGTATTATAAACCCGCATATAAGGTTAAAAAATCGATAAAGTTAACCTAAAGTTAATTCACTATTTCCGCAATTTATTAAAATTTGTATTCAAAACAAAAATTTATTCTCCAAATGAGTGCAGATATGTGTTTTTGATATATTTTTCGACCCTGAATATGAATTCAATGTGGGAAATGCAATAAATCTAAAATCAGCCCCTAAAATAGCATAAATACCGCCCTTTTTTTACATAATATCAACTTATTTTTGATAGGCGAGTAAAGATATGGGTTTTTGATGTATTTTTCAAATAATTCAAAAATCAACCCCTCCAATAGGGTAAACCCATATCTTCTCTTATTTGGAGAATAAATTTTTATTTTTAATCATTTAATAAATTGCGGAAATAGTGAATTAACTTTAGGTTAACTTTATCGATTTTTTAACCTTATATAAGGGTTTATAATACAAAAAAGCGGTATCCTATTTCATTCCTAGGTACATCAAGATATGTTTTCAATTAAAAAAAAATGGATTTTATTGAATACTCGATCTCAGACTGAATTTGTCCCATTTTTTGATTTTGAGACCACTATGCGTCGCTAGTTTCTACCGCAACGCAGACTCGGCTTGAAAATCTAGCTTGATTCCTGCAGGCCTCCACCTCGGTGCAGATCCAAGCCGAGGTACACGTCGAAGCCGTAACTCCCGAACACCCGCCAGAGCTATCCACAAAGATCCAGACACCTCCAACTACACCGAAAGAGACAGCATCGGAGAGACCGTTCCCCCCAAGGAACGAACAAGCTACTGAGAATGACATCGAGAACGCTGGGTATAACGCCATCGTTGACACCCCGATGGAAGTCGAGCCGACAACACCGCCTGCGTAAGTAATATCTGGAAGACGTGTAGGAGATTCCACACTAACTGGGTGGATACGCATTAATGGCCGTGACGTCAACGTCTTGCCTTCGCTACCTGGATGTTTTAATTGTAGTAGACGCCATCATTACCGCAAATGCCCACATCCAGCCACCGTCTTCTGCTACCGAAAGGAACGTCACAGTACGCGACAAAAGTATTATTTAGTTTGAAGTTTCTCTGTCTGATTAACCGTTAATCAGACGCATTGCGAAAGTTAGCATTCAATAGTTTGAACGCGCATAAAGTGGTAATAATTAAGAAGAATGATTATAAGGCACCAAAGTGTCTTTAGGTTTGCCAAAGCTATCTTTATTATAATTCCTTATAGTTCCTCTTAGATATATCGTTTATATAAAATAAGGTTGTCTCTGTGTAACCATAGGACTTAAGTAATATTAATAAATAAATAATCATTTCTACTTTTCTATCAAATCAAAAGTCATTTGATTACTAAAATAAACGGCCTGTGTCCTCATCACCTGAACCTACTCCATTTTATGGGACTTCCACCTGCCCCACTAGGTTAAGTTAGAATTAAGTTAGTCTTAAGAATTAGCTTTAAGAAAACCACTTCTTTTCCCACCCATTGATGAGTTGTGTGTGAGTTAAAGAGAGAAGATTGATCTGCCACGCGTGAGATTAGCCCTGAGACTCGCTTTCACCCACGGGGTCGGCCGGGGAGTTTGACGGAGCGATTCGCTGCTTCGCTCCTTTCCTCACGAAGGGGAGAGTATAGAGCTTGATTAAAATAGATAAAGTCGATATAAGTTGATAGAATTTTATACGAAAGATGAGTATTAAAGTCAATAAAGGTTAATCGTTAGTTTTAAACATCGATTTTAATTGCGGTTTTTCGTATTAAAATTCATTGATTCCTATTGATTCTGTCGATTTCAATCAAGTTCTAATAGAAAAAGCGGAATTTATATATAGCTTTGAATTTTATTAAAAATTAAATCGATCTCTATCGAGTATTTTATATATATATTTTTTTTTACCATTTTGGTAAAAAGTAATTGGGAAATCTTAAAAAATTCAGGTGCATTGGAAACCGCTTCTGGAACATATTTACTGTGTGTTATAGAAGAAAAAATTTTTGATCTTTGATTTGACAGAGAACCTGTATATATACAGGGTGTCCCATTTTAATCGACACACGCAAATATCTCGTGAAGGAAGGCCTTAATCGAAAAAATGCTGGAGACCAAGATTGTAGGATTTTGCGGAGGAAGTCGAATGGAGACCTTAGATTTGACCTTGAAAGTGTCTTCGAGGTCATTTGAAGGTTAACTTTTTAAAACTTTTTTAGATTTTTTAAATGGAAACCCTATTTTTTTATAGCGGCAATGGAAAGAGCGGAAAATTTTACGTTTAAAACAATGGTCTTCGATTGGAAAACGATCGCTTTTCAATGTCATTCCAAGGTTAACTTTGATTGTTCCCGTAAGAATCCTACTTCGTAATTACGGAAATGAAAAAAGCGGAAAATTTTACTTGTAGAGTGATATGTTGTGTTTGTACTTCATCGATACAAATTTGATGTTCAGGACCCACAAATTAATCTGTAGAATTTACATTAAAGTAATGAATCACGACCTTTGACTCTTATTTAACGTCGTTTTTTTTTTTTTTTTTGTATGAAAGTCGACCATTGCCTCTTCAAATGTTTCCTTTATTTACCTTTGGCATTAGCGTAACTCGGCATACACCACGGGGAGGTTGCACGATAGGATTTTGTACGCCATTTGGCCCTGAAAAGGGCTGATAATTAGTTAATTATCTATTTAGGTGTTCAAAGCAATAAATGCTCAAATGTAGCCCCACCGATTCGCAGGCAGAGTTGAAGTCTTTGTTGGAAATGTTCTACAGTTCGTATCAAAACATTAGGGGGGATATTAGCACAGGCATTTTGAATCCTCATTCTCATATCGTTAGCAGTAGTTGGTTTTTCTCTATAAACTGTATCTTTGAGGTATCCCCACAAATAAAAATCTAATGGAGTTAAATCAGGTGACCTTGGAGGCTATGCAATGGGACCACCCCTACCTATCCAACGATTTGGGAAACGACCATTAAAAAAATTCTGTACTATCCTTGCGTAATGTGGTGGAGCTCCGTCTTGTTGCAACCACATCATATATCTTGTATTCATATCAACATGTTCTAGTAGGATTGGAAGTTCATTTTCGATCAAATTCAGGTAACTTTCGCTGTTTACATTACCTTTAAAAAAATATGGGCCTATTAAATTACCATTGATTATACCACACCAAACGTTAATATTCCAACGGTGTTGATTATCAATTTGTTGCATCCAGTGTGGATTTATTGCAGACAAGTAATGGCTGTTATGTCTGTTCAGATGTCCAATGCTGTCGAAAGTAGATTCATCACTAAACATCACCAATTGGAAGAAATTGGGCTCATTTCAAAATGTATTTCTTGCCCACTGATAAAATTGTACTCTCTGCTGACGATCCTGCTCATTTAAATCTTGCTTCAGTGTGATATGATATGGATGGTATCTGTCAAACTTCAGATATCTACTATAAGTTGATCGAGGTACACCCATTTCACGTTGAATGGTTCGTAGCGAAATATGTGTATCTAAATGAACCATTGCTAAAATGGCAAGAACACGAGGATTTTGCGTCTGGTCTTGGGAAGCGTTAACGATATAACCCTGCAGATATTCTGTAATTTCTGGATAATCTGCCATTTTACCTCGATCTTTATCTAGATATTTGTTTAATGTTATAACATTGACAGTTTTAACATAAAAATAAGAAGCTGCTTAGCAAAATGTAATAAAGTCAAGGATGAAATAATTTTATATGAACATGAATATTTATTAATGCAGCACCTGTGCAAAAAAAAATGACCAAAGTGGGGAGCTGTTTCGTGTTAACGAGTTGTTAAATTGAAAGGTTGAGTTTGCATGAACTGTGCTCTTGCTTCTATTGTGACTTGATATCCACAAAATTCCCTTGAGATATTTTCATAAAGTATTAAATCAACAACACATTAATGAAATAACCAGACATTTAATAATAATTAATTTTAGGTAAATTAATGCTACTAATAGGTGCATGTTTTTATTAACTTGATATTTTATTAAACTTATTTTGATCCCTTGCTTTACAGCGTACTTAGATACAAATGAACCATTTAGCTGATATTGAATCAAAATAATACATAGCTTATTTAAGAAAATCTATTAGATCTTAAAATTCCCTTTGAAGTACAAACACAACATATCACTCTAAAAGTAAAATTTTCCGCTTTTTTCATTTCCGTAATGACGAAGTAGGATTCTTACGGAAAAAATCAAAGTTCAATCTTCAAATGACCTTGAAGAGGCTTTCAAGGTCAAATCTAAGGTCACCATTCGACTTCCTCCGCAAAATCTTGGTCTCCGGTATTTTTTCGATTAAGGTCTTCCTTCACGAGATATTTGCGTGTGTCGATTAAAATGGGACACCCTGTATATATACAGATTCTCTGTCATATCAAAGATCAAAAATTTTTTCTTCTATAACACACAGTAAATATGTTCCAGAAACGGTTTCCAATGCACCTGAATTTTTTCAGATTTCCAAATTACTTTTTACCAAAATGGTAGGTAGCGAAAGATGTTAATTTTGGCAATTTTTGGGTTTTCAGAAGAAATTAATTAATTCATAGCTTCTCAGGGAAGCATTTTTCACTATAGACATTGATATACTTTTTTTTGTAAAATTTTCTTATCTTTTTAATAAAAATACCCTTAAAGTCATACACACACACACACACACAATCACGCACACACACACACATATACACATGTAAACCGGTACCACAATAACATACTACTTTGGTGGGGCCGTTCATAGCCTAAATGGCTTCTCCTTTGAAGTTTGACTATTCCGGACGTCCCCCGTCCACCAAGGTGATTAGGGGTTCAGGGTCAAACACGTCTTCTTCTTGCTTCATCTACCAGTCGTCTGCTTCTATCTGCATCGTCCGGTTATGTACTTCTTATAAAGTAGTCCTATTAGCAGCGTGATTTAAACACGTCGGGCAATCTGGACCATCCTCCAAATTAAATCGGTGTAGATATGCCCGGTAGCATCCATGTCCACTCAGGAACTACGTTAGGTAGAAGTTAACTTCCCCATGTCTTCTTTTGATCCAGTCATCTATACTTGGTATGAGGCGGTATGTCCACCGCCCCTTACTGCTGGAGTCCCATCTTTTCTGCTAATCTGTTATTGTCTTCTTCCTTTCGGCCTCCCAAGTTTCTTCGTTGGTTCTGCCGCTGTCTCGTTGCTTTTTTTCATAGATCCTTTTACTCGCGGTAAGCAGACGCAACCCTAAGTGCATTTCGTATGTGCACTGATGATAGTTTCTGTCCATATGTCTTAACCAGCATAGCTTCCGCCCAAATAGGGGCTCCGTACAAGATTGACGTACTGACGCTTGCTAGTAGAGTCCTGCGTTTCTGGATAGGTCCACCCACGTTCGGCATCAGCCGTGTAAGTGCCGCAGAAGTTTTTGCCGCTTTATTGGCGGTTGCTTCCAAGTGTTGCTTGAACGTAAGCTTTGCGTCCAAGGTGATACCTAGGTATCTAATATTCGGTTTAGAGGTAATTTCATGGCCGCATATCGTCAAGGTAATTGTTTCCGTCTTCTTTCTGCTAGAGATTAAGATTGCATCTGTTTTATGGCCTGTAAGCTCTAGGTTAGCATTATTTAGCCACTTCTGTATCTCCATTATCGCTTCATTGGCGATGTCGGCTACTTCTTCTTTTTGTTTTGCTACCGCAACTAAGGATATATCGTCTGCGAAACCAACGATCATTGCCCCTTGTGGTAGTTCAAGTTTAAGTACCCCATCGTACATGATGTTCCACAGTGGAGGACCAAGTACTGATCCTTGGGGAACTCCTCCAGTTACTTTGTAGCTCATGATGCCCATCTCGGTCTCGTACAGCAGGGTTCTATCCGTAAGGTAGTCAGATATCATCCTTCTGATGTACACTTCCATGTTTACTAGTGCCTGTTGTATTTTGCTCCAATTCGCCGAGTTAAATGTACCACCTTTCCACCTTTTCCCTCTTATTGCTGAGCGTGCTGTATTTACCACTAAGCCGATCGCGTCTAGCGTCGATCTACACTTACGAAAACCATACTGATGTTTTGCTAGTCCTCTTGCCCCTTCGATTATGCCCTCCATCCTACTGTAGATTATGTGTTCGTATATTTTGCTCTGCGGCTTTTTGTTGTACTGTTTTAATTCGGACACAATAGGATCTAAGCTTCTCTTTCTCTTTGCAGTAGGATTGATACTCTAAACTGTTATTACTATTCTGACTTTCATTCAGCGCAGAGCAATCGATTTCGCTAATATTTTGATAAAAAATACCGACCGTATCGTGCAACGTATCTTTGCCGCTAGTGGTTTCAACAAACCGATCAAAATTGTCAAACGCAACGCCTGTACAATAATTTGGAGCTAGTATAGCATCCTCAGGAGAAACGTTGAATGCATTACATGCTGAAGACGTAGCGTCTGTCTCAAGCTCCTCAATAACATTGTAATTGCAGCAATGTCCAAACTTATTAAGAAGATCGACGACTTTTCGACTACTTGTTATACTTTTTAGCGTCATTCCTAGAGTAATGTATTTCGAGGTTTTCATTCTTCCGTGATGAACTACATAAATTATGTCTTGGGAAATGGAATTTACCCTGCGCGCGCAATCAGAACTTTTTTGCGTCCTCGAATCAATGCCGCATAGAAAGTTTCGCATAAATTCCTCGAGATGTTTTGGAACTTCACATTCCCCTTTTAGAATATCGCTGACTTGCAAAGTTGTTGGGAGTAATTTTTTCGACATTAATAATACCTTCTTTCTTAACATCATAGCAGCATGAGTTAGAAATTCAAAATCATGTTGAGCAAAATTTATGTCATTAATAACGCAGCCATCTCTAGGAGCAATTGCTTTTTTTGTTAATTGTAAGGACTTGAATTTGCCCGTGAAATGATTTTTCTAACTTCTCTAGAAGATGTTGACAAGTGTATTTAACGTCAAAAGATTTAAATTCTTTGACATAAAATTTCTCAAGAATTTTATTATAACAATCTGTGAGAAATTGCAATAAATGACATTCTTTGTTGTTTATAATGTTTTTCTCAACAAACCCGAAAATATCCGCGTATGTCAATTCATGAAACTTTTTTCTTTTATGCCATTCAGTATCACTTACTGGATTGAACACATTTTTTTTAGATATGTCGTTTTGCATGGATTATGATAATAAATATTCCCATTTACACCTACAGCTTCTAATTTTTGTTCGATGTCCCGATCCTCACAAGCATTCGCTACAGCCATTATATCGTTTCGCAATTTTTCGACCACAGCTGAGTGAAGAAGTACCGCACGATAATTAAATACTTTACGGTATCGAGATCGGCTGTCGCTCGAATACGGTTTCTCTGCGCGACTGTCCTAATCTATCTACAACTAAAGAGAGAGAGAGAGAGAGAGAGAACTCTCTCTCTCTCTCTCTCTCTCTCTCTCTCTCTCTCTCTCTGTCTCTGTCTCTTACCTTTCCCTACTCTGATGCTTCGCGTGCGGCTCCTACCGCCTCGTCGGGCGTGAATGTGCGAGTGTTGTGTCTGCGTATGTGCGCTGCGTGCGCACGTATGTGTGCTGGGCATATACTGCGTGTGTACGTATATGCACTGTCACAAATTAATATTAGCGCAATTTCATGTTAACGCAAAAATAAATAAAAAAACAATTTTAAATTTAGACTACGTAACAATAAAACCAACAACTCAAATTGTTCATCATAATCTTTCGCTTATAATTTTAAAATAGGAAATTCAATATAATCAAACTCACGCGGTGGCAGAAAATAATCACATTAAAATATTTATAAGAAAATAATATCAAACCGATTTCAAGGTTTCGTACGTGCAACTTACAATGAAAATTGCATAGTTAAACGATTAAAATCACACATGAAAGTATATAAAAAAATTTATTACACGTAATTAAGTTAATAATTCATAGAAAGTTGCATGCGTTAGTTGCAAAAAATGGATCTACACAGTAACTCACTTATAGACATTAATGTTTACTTACATTTATAATTACATATTATACCCTTTTCCCTTTTTCAAAATTACTGTGTGAATTCATCAAATAGTCATATTAAAACTTGAGTTAAATATATAAAAAAAATACATGATTCGATAGTCGAAAAGACAAAGTTTAAATATTCCCACGAATAGTACTTACGCAACTAGCAAACAAATTCAAATAAAAAATCAAGGAGCATAGAAGCAAAAGATACTCGTATCAGGATCAGCGATTATCCAATGGCATGAGAAAATGAAAAAGAATTTATTGGCTGTCGCTCAAAAGCAAAGCTCAATATACTTATATAAGCACAAAATAAAGCTCGACTATTAATAGTCTCACATCACGAGCGTATATTTGATTGTTCACAAATCTTCGACCTGAACTAATGTTTTCCTAATATACAACAAAAAGCATATAAATTTTTGCACTCAAACAATATCAAAAAAGACACAGTCAACAACCAGTAAACAATCTCTACGATCTCACAGCAGTATATTCTGTAAAATTTCTCTTGATATTCGCATGAGACGAAACTACAGTCATTCTTAGCTTCTATTCTTAACACTATCAAATTTCATCTAATTTCAATTGTCAAATTCGTTTAAACCTTTTAATTTAGAGCCATGAATATAAATAATTGTAAATAAATAATTCACAACACCAAGCTTGATTCGACAATCGATGATATGTAAAAAGTTACAATTAAAAGAAAATCATACAAAAATTTAATTTCACCAGATACAAAAATAAATTATATTTATATATAGCATACAAACAAATCAAGTTAATTACTTATTATATTTTTCATATCATACATATTGTTACCTCTGAGAAGAAAAATTAATTTACATAATATATTTATAAAAACATTTCTTACGATTTTTCACGAATCTAAGATATGATCGAACCCGTCTCCAGCGTGTCAGTCAAACGTCTAACCGCCTCAGCTAATATCTTGTACGTTTCTAAAATATATTTCTTTTTTATAAGGAACACTTAATATGTCGTCCAAAAATTGGTTAACAGGCCACATCACATTGGTTAAAACCACATCCTAGAGTAACCATTAGCACATTAAAAATTCATTTTAAAGTAGAGTTGTGTTGTTAGGTATATCGAAAAAACCAGACTTGTGATAAATGGGAAATAATGTGCATGATTGTGAGGAAATGTGAAACACTGCATGAGTGTCACATGAAAATATACTTTTTTTTTCTAAAAACGTGAATGTGAAAAACTGCGAAAGTATGTGAAAAATTATGACAATTTTCTTGTTAGCGATGTTTCAAATATTGATATAAAATTTTAATTTTTCACATTCTTTAACAATTTTTCAGTGTTTCACTTTTTTTATTTCCACTAGGGTATTTTGCTTCCTCCTAGAGGAAGCTTTGTAATAGTAAAATTTTAAGTTTTGTCAAAGCTTCTCGAAAATACTTTTTGGTATGTTGCAACTTAAATCAAGTGTTTTTAGAATGTTACGTCCTGTATCATTGAATGTAACACCTCGGGGGCCAAAATATTGCAATTAATGATAGTTAATTGTAATATATTCGAAATTCAAATTCTTTGCTTAAACTATTAACATAAAAAAAAATAATCCAGTTTGTTCTAATATAAGTCTGGTTAATTGTTAAAATAAAAATAAAAATTACGTCGTCAGATGTAATTCCTCGGGGCCCAAATAATGGCCACCGACATGATATAAGACATTTAAGAATAAAAATTTATTCAAGATTTAACGAAAATATACTAGTAGTTTTCTTTGCAACTGAAAGGTCTGGTTTGTTTTTAATGATTACTTCGTTTGGTTTAAAAAGTGTTATAATAATTATTACGTAGATAATCATGATTGGTTTTTCCTAGAACAAAAAATTATATTAGTTTTTCTTTTTATAGATAATTCATTTATTATTAATTTTTTTGTTTCACTTATAGCAATTTGCTTTAGTGTGTACTCTAATGGAAATTGCTTCACATAGACAGGTTTATTATCTGTTAGATTTATCACGTGTTCTTCTATATTACATACGCCTATTTTTTCCTTTTCTAACCAACAAATATCAGCATTCATTAAAATCAAATCTTCGATAAATTTCCTCTTTTTCCGCGATAAATGATTTAAATTGATTGTATTTAATAATAAACGTTTTCTCTCATTTTATTACTTGCACTACTAGTGAAATTTGACGCGAGCTTCGTATAATCTAGACATATGTATTACACCTTGTTCTTTTTAATCTTGTTGACACATGATACTTTTCTTTACTTATATTCTTGTTGTATTTGATAAGTTGATTTATTATTATCTTTAAGGGTTTTTATAAATTGTCTTATTCTCACTTTTTTTCTAATGGATTCAGTTTTTTCAATCCTTTCTTTATTTTGTATCGGAACCAATTGTTACGTCCTGACTACTCTTAAATAAATAGTCACGGACGTAATGATAAGTGTAGTGGCAAGGCTCTTGTTGTGCTTTAATCAGGTTGATTTATAAATGAAATAATGTTACTGCTTTGCTTTAGATAACGGAAACTGTTTATTTCTTTTATTCTTATAATCGTATTTATACTTGTCGTTATGATTATGTATTAGACTCTTTTAATTTTTAGTTTGTACTTGTCACCAATTGTCGGACTGGCGCGCGGTACGGAGCTCTAATTTTGAACTGACTGCTAAAGTGCGCACAAAACCTTTTAAAAGCTTAGTATGGCACAATATGTTTATGGAGATTTATAAACATTATATCTTAAGAGTATCGACATTGTACACATAAAAAGTGGCGCTCGCTTGTTACGTCACGGAACGCTGAGTGTACATTTTGGCTGTGTCAGCGCTCATTGACACATTTACACGTTTCGACAGCATTTTTGCGAACGTAATAAGAATTTGAATTTTGATTCTTTAAAACAATGAGACATCAATGTGTCCTACTTACAATTGAAAATGAAACATCAAAAGTTACGTTATAGACGTAACAAGAAAATGTCCGTATGGATATGTGTGTGTATTTATACCATAATATGTCTGGAACTACTCCGTCAATATCAATAAAATTTGACATATATATTTTTGGATTCTGAATTCGGAAAAAAACAGTTAATTTTTAATTTCTTAACTATTTTTCTTTTTATGGCCGTGTTTTGATTTTTGAAATCGCTATTTTGCGTTTTTTTCAACCATTTAATTGTTACAAACAATTCAGCTAGAATGCATTCGAAAAATAATAAAATCACCTACTTTTCCTTGTTAGGTCCTCGGGATTGACCGCTTTGTTTGGCAGATAAAATGAAAATGGTGATTTTTTTTTAATTTATAACTCTGAAACTAAACATCATATCCTCGCGAAAAAAATGATGTCGATGAGTCACGTATTACACTATATCCCATTAAAATTTCATGTGATTATTTTGTGCCTCGATTACGGACGTAAAAAGGCCTGATCGCACTTGAGATTTTGGGGAAAAGTATATATTTTATGTGTTTTGGCTAAGATATCGAGGTTCAATTTTTTTGGTCTGTAGTCAAATTCTTCAAAATTTAATTTGGCGATTCGCCATAAAAGCTATCTGCTGCTAATATTTTAAACTATTTCGTCAAACGGTTCTCAAGTAAAAAGCTAAAATGTAAAAACCATTTTTCTCGAAATCTTCAAAATTAAACGATCGATTTCGCAATATTCCCTATTTTAGAGATTTTGATCGGATCTTTCTGATTATTATATATCTTTTGCTATGAGAAAATTTCTCCTACAGCAAAATAGTTTCAAGTAATTTAGTTTCAAAATTTTACCTTCTATTATAAATCATTGCGTAATTTTCGTGTTTCAAATCTTTATTATTTAAAATTTCTACTATTACCCTTGTAAAGATCGTACTTAATATCAGGACGGGCTACACGATTCTACGAATAATTATTTAAATTAAAAGAAACTAGCCTTCGGCTCGAGAGCCTTATGTCATTAGAGTCATACGCGGACACAAAGATCTAAGTATGTCCCGCGCTTCTCGTCTGCGCAGACGCGTGTTGCACGGACAATATTCTGTCCCGGTGTCTGCTAATCGGATAGGTTCTTTTTAAGCGGACGTTGTTGGTGTCCCAGCGGTATATGTACACGATTATGTTGCTTGCCCTTATCTGGTGTGGCTTATGGTGTTGTCAGCAAGCGTGTTTACTCCTTGTGTTCTCGTCTCGATGGTTTTAGGTTGTTTTACGAGTTTTATAGATTATTAATAATAATTATACACTGATGATTAATTGTTATGGTTTTTGTTTTATTGGAGACAATCCGAAACTCAGCAGATGTTACAGTTTTGTATAATTCAGTTATTATAGTATTGATGTTATTACGTAGTGCGGCGGTTACAATTAAACTTAATTTACGATATATTTATATATTTGTTCTCTTTTGTGACCTAGAACTAGGTAGTCCTTCGAGGCATGTCAGGTACTGATTGGCCTTACTGTAACTCTACACGATTACTCGTTGCAAAATTTTCTCGTTTTATCAGTACAAAAATAATTATCAACATTACGAATTTTTCTAGAACAGTGTTGAACGCTTTAAGTGTTGCCGATTTTGTGTTCCAGAAGTCTGATAAAGATTTTGGGAGTGAGGTGGCGCTGGAGAGTGAAGGAGAATGTGAGGTGAAGAAATCGTGACTAACGTATCGCGGTGCGGATGACCGCAATAAAAGGGTTCGAGCGCGGGCTCGAGCGTTTTACTGCTTCCTCCTAATGCGCTCGGCCGCGAGAAAAACCGCGTTCTAATCTGGGCCGCATCGTTCGAGGCACAAACGCTGGAGTCTTCGCGTGCGCGTGCGTGTGAGGTGTGTATGTGTGTGCGCGCGTGTGTGTGCGTGTGTGCGTGCAATTATGTGAGCGTGTGTAGGTGCTGTGTTGCCACCACAAGATAGTGTCAATACACGAAGCTGTGTTTGATGGTTTTGTGGTAGTACTCTTTATGCGCCACATTTTTCAATATGTTGATACATTGCGGAAAGACAAGCAATGGCGAGGGTGATAATCTAAAATAGTAACATATAACTTACCTACCCCATGCGTGAAGGCCGTTTTAAAAACTTGAGACATTATAGGCCGTATTATTGAATGTGTTGATACATCAGGGAAAGACAAGCGAAACCCCGTGCATGACGGCCGTTTTAAAAACTTGAGATATCTTAGCTCCTTCAACAAAATTGTAAGGCAACCGAAATAGTACCTAGTGTATTTTGACGCAAGAGCGAAAAAGTTAATTTTACTTGAGTATAGAATCAAATTTTCTTACGTGAATTGAACGTTATTGCTTAATAGCGAGGTCGAAATTTT
Source organism: Trichomalopsis sarcophagae (assembly GCA_024372645.1). Classification (NCBI taxonomy): domain Eukaryota; kingdom Metazoa; phylum Arthropoda; class Insecta; order Hymenoptera; family Pteromalidae; genus Trichomalopsis; species Trichomalopsis sarcophagae. Next base: position 11,305 of record QLSS01000573.1, on the reverse strand, counting down.
TTTCATCAGCGGACAAAAGTTTTTGTTGACTACCAACTTTATTTTCTCTTGAAAACTTGTTATGTCTGTCATTAATAAACGTTAGTATTTCGTGCTCGCTTAATAGCTACAAAAAATTTAAAAAACAATAACTGATCATGCATAATTTTCACATAACTTTTTTACAGGTATAACATCAACAAATTTATCTACAACTGAAACAAGGCAATTAGAACAATGATAAATAGCCTTTTTATCATTAACTTATCTGGGTAAGACATTTTATATTTTTTTAAGAATAAATGTGATAAGCATCGATTCTAGATATTCAAAATATAATATTACGCATTTATCTACATAATATTAATAGTATATTACACAACTAGGGACGAAAGTTCACTTTTTCAAGCGAAAATGATCTGAGTCTAAATCATCCATAAAAGCACACAAACACACTCATACAAACTATGCAGACATTCATATATTATTGAGAAATTTATTAACCTGTCATGGGGTAAGACGACGATGATCACTTTTTTCTGTTCTGATTATCGGTTGTGTTACTGGATAGTATTCCAATATACTGACCATGTTGTATAGAAGAAATTCTTATTAATTGTAATCTTTGCATATCAACACATCGATTCATCTCAGGAATGTAATTTTCGGATGATTAATTTTTATAAACATTAACAATAAACATTACCAAAGAAACGTACATACAGACATACATATCTTTTAATTGATACTGAAAAAATCTATTTTTTTTATACACTATTAGTACAAAATTGAGTGTATAAAAATGTTAAATCAAAATTTAGTGCATTCACAGTGGCGAGCGAACGAGCTGAATTTTTGTATGCATCTCAGACCCACGGGTATCACATAAGTCACTTACAAGTCCGCGCCCTGGCATTGTTATAGGAGCACGCATGCATAAGAAATTTACTTTGCATACAAGGAGCCATTCGCATTAGCGCGCAAAAATTGCAGGTACTGCATGCGGAGACTCGCGATGCCCATGGAAAAGAGTAGATGCAAGTTGTTGACCCGTGCCCCCCCTCTCTCGCGCTTACCCTTGAACTCGCCTCTGACAAGGAAGGGTCCCCAGGTGAACCTCACCGATTTTGATCATTTTGTGATATGTTGTAGTACTCAAGAAAATATTAGATACGTGTTTTTTCTTACGTGCTAACTCGTCGATTTAAGGGGTGAAAATCACCCCTGAAGTTTACCCCCAAAAACAGATTTTTTCTAATATCTCAAAAACTATTTGGAGTTTTTAAATAAAACCAACGCTAAATTCTTTATTATAAAAAGACGCTACTGTAGGCACAACTTTTACCTCGAAGGGTGTCAAACCCTGTTTTTTTAGGGGTAAATGTGCAATTTTCCGCTATTTTTTCAATATAAAATTGATCAAATCGGCTAGATTTGGTTGAAAATTGCACTACCATCAAGAAAATAAGAAATTAAAGTTGACGTGTTTCGAGATTTACGAAGAAAAATTTTTTTCTTGGTTGTTTTACCCCTGAGGTTATTTTGTTTATTTTATCCTTAAATGAACAATTAGTTCCATGAATAATTTTTCAATTTTAAAATTTTTGGCAAGCGATATAAAATTAAAACATTTACTTCCTGATTTTTTTCCATTTATTTGTAGAGTTTCTTTGATGATTCATTTTAAAATTCTATAATTTTAAACTATTAATTTATAAATTATTCTGACAGTTTTAACAAGATTAGATAATTTCAAACAATGATATATTTCAGGGTTCTTAAAATTTGTATCATACCAAAAATATAAAAAATACACTCTTCATTAAAAGTGCATTCATACATAAACTTTATAGGAAATCTTGTACAAAAATTATAGGAGTCATTAGTATTTTAAAATTTTCCATATATATATATATATATATATCACATTGAAATTTTAAAACACATATAATGATATGTTATTGAAATACATTTTAAATTAAGTAAGTATATCTACATATTCAATAATATTTATTAATAGTACTTGCTATATATCATATGCTGATGATAATGCTATTAACCTGTTGATAATAGTTATCTGTGATCAATTTATCCGTGAGTCTTTGTGATAAATTTATTTTTATTTGTAATTCTGCAACTTGTGAAAGCATTGAAATCGACATTTTTAATTACTTTGGTCAGTTCTACTTTGCGTTTCTTTGAGTTTAAAAGTGTACTTCAACGTGTTAAATATAACAGTATAAAATAACAAGAACAGTTTTTCATTTTACAGTGTTGAATTTTTAGATTGGAATAAAATGTTTGTAAATCCCATGAACGTGTTAAACTTGCTTTTAATAACATTTCAAGCACTTAATCTGAAAGAAACTCCAATAACACAGCGAGAAAGAGATTTAAAAAAGCATATTGAACAAATTTTATTAAACTCTATGCATAAATTTAATGAATTTGAAGTTTTTAAGGATGAAACTCTTGATTTTGCAGAACCTTATAAAGATATTCAAATGCAGGTTGTAGAAGATGATGAAAGAGATAGTATTACAGATGAAAGTTTTCAGCAGTGCACATCAGATGTTGAAGAATTAGATCATGATTATAAAGCAAGAGCAGTAGAGTTTTGGAGAAGTGGCGTTAATATAAATTTAAATTTAAAAATCGTACAAAATAGATTTCGAAAGGTAACATCAATAACACAATTAAAACGTTGGGCAAAAACTTTAAATAAAGGTGGAACTTATAGAGAAAAAATAGCTAGAATTTGTTCATTTGTGTTAGATAATTTCAAAGCTGCTGTTGATGCTGGACATATTATCCATGATATAGATTTACAGAAATGGATCCTGCAAGCACAAAAGGATATTGGTCATGAAGATTTTCGTTTCAAAGCATCAAAACATTGGGTAAAAAATTTTAAGAGAGCCCATAAGATTGTTCGAAGAAAAATTAATAAATTTATTACCAAATAACAATAGAAGGAGCAGATTATTTACAAAAAAAAAGCTGATGAATTTATTATTGAAGTGAAAAATCTTATTAAATGAAAAAGGAGTAGAAAATGTTTATAATTCAGATCAAAGTGGATTTCAATTAGAAGTCCATTCTGGCCGTACATTAGCAATCGAAGGGGAAAGTCAAGTAGAATGCTTGGTGCAATCTGTAGATTCTACGACTCATAATTATACAATACAAACCAACAATATCTGGCGATGGTAGAAAAAAGAAAAAACTGGTGAATTTGGGCCAGTTGTATCACAAGAGTTGTTCAGACCAGCTAACATTTATGCAATGGCTTCTAAATCAGGAAAATTAACTTCGGGTATTATTTCATATTAGGCGTATTCGAATAATTATGATACTATTTTAGATTCAGAAGGCATCCTGTGTCATTATTAGTGATCATTTTTTGTTTTAATTTGTATTCTACTAAAAATTACTGAAATTTGAAATTCGTCTGATTTTAGATCATTTTAAAACATGGCTCAAAGAAGTATATTTTCCGACCGTTTTTTTTTCAAGTGTATTTTTGGTAGACTCATGGACTGGACACTGTCCTTCAGCCGTAGAAGAAGTAAAACCTACTTATAAAGAAATAACTTTAAAAATAATTCCAAAAGGAACTACAGGCAAAATACAACCGCTAGATGTTTTTGTTTGTTTGATGATTTGATCAATTTTATATTGAAAAAATAGCGAAAAATTGCACATTTACTCCTAAAAAAACATGGTTTTACACTGCGACGCTGTGCCTCCCAACACAGGTGCGCAACACCTATCGCCTCGCATGCGCTAGGATTTTTCTTGTTTCGTGGGATTTGACGCGACCGTCACGTTTGGGAGAACGCTAGGGAGAGGGGAAAAGAATCACACAACGGTTATCACTTTATTGCTCTTATATTTCGCCCAGCCCTTCCCTACAACGCGGTGGCAATGACGCCTCCCGCGCACAATGTAGCCACGCAGGGCTTCTGTTGGCGCACTCACGCACGAGCCGCACTCGTGCAGCAGACGGCAGGCCTTAGGCCCAGGTCCAGTCCGTTGACGGTTGGCTCTTTCTCTCTCTCTCTCTCTCTCTCTCTCTCTCTCTCTCTCTCTCTCTCT
>QLSS01000572.1:45461-61575 GCA_024372645.1 Trichomalopsis sarcophagae | reverse complement strand
CAATCCGCGTCGTGCGGATTCGCCTTTCGTTCGTTGCGCGCGCGCTCACTGCGCATGCGGCGTCTATTACGGTCGCCTTCACACTTATTTACATGTGCGAGACTAGTTATTGTACAAGTATTGCATACAAGCAAGTGTAAAAAGTTTAGTTTTTCATGAATTTAGTATGGGTATAGTAAAGAAATGTCAGTTTCTACCTTTATTGGTCTACAAAAGTACGTCTAAAAAGATGCATATATGTGGCGCCACGCGCTGGGCAGCGTCGCCGCCAGCGCAAGCAGACGCTTCAGCCAAGAGTCAACGCCACGCTGTGGCGAGCGGGGAGCGCGCCCCCGGTCGCCAATCTGGGTCTGGCCGCCAAACAGCACACGCTCTATTCTGTGATAGTAGCATTTAATTTAGTAATTATAATAAAGTCTTCAGAGAGTTATTTTATCGTAATTGAGGGCGAGTCATTTCTATCCCTCGCTATCCTGTGCCCAATCCATTTCAGGAGAGCGGATAGTAAAGGAGAGGAGAACTAAACTCCAAAGTGGTGACCTCGTTTAAGAAGACGCTTCGGAGCCGGGCACAGCGCGAGCAGCCGACGCCATCCTTGCAACGCTCTGTCTCTCTCTTACTTACGGCGGCCAGCCCACCTCTTTCTCTCGGCGTACCGCGCGGAGCCGAGAGAGAGATTTTACCGTATCGACACACGGCCCGTCGCAGCCCATATACAGCTGGCGGCGGCTAGTTTTTGTTATCTCTTGCTCTCGTGAGCGTCTGCTATTGTCGCGCAGAGGCACGCATTAAGCCCAGTGCGCCTCACCTCCGTGGAATGGTTTCTCCTTCGAGCACGCGGTGCGGCTCGTCATCCACCTCTTCGCGGCAGCAACATCAGGCGAGCCCCGGGAGCTACTCGTCGCACGGCATCACCATCAGCAGGGAGTCTGTCTCCAGTCCCTCTACAACTGGAGTGCGCGCGGAGCCGCCACGTCGGTCATCTCCCTGCCAGCGAGGACACCGCGACGAGAGCACCCGGCGAGCCGGCGCAGCAGACATTGCAACGAAGAGAGCGGCAAACATCAACGGAACAGAGCGGTTGAGCAGCACAACCATCACCAGCGCGGAGTCCCGCACACCTCGCCTTGACATCGGCAACACTCGGCGGCCAGCGTCACCTTGCCATCAGGTTTTTCCACGCTTCACAACAGGTATGGTTCTTTCGCGGCCTTAAGTCGCTCTTTTCTTTCAAGCGCCGTTCCACACCTGTTGCGTGCCGCCAGCGCCGACGCCGCGCGGCTCCCGCTCTTTCTCGCATTTCCGCCCCTGCCCTCCCATGGCGCCGGAGCCACCAGTCCACGCCGTCGCAGCGCGCCCATCAACATCTTCCTCAAGCGGCGTCTCTTCTGTCACGATATCGCCCCAGCCAGAGTTGGATATGGCCTCGCTGCAGGCAACGTTGACACAGCTCCTAGAAAACACCCAGAAGCAGAGCAAGCTCCTCGAAGCCATCACTCAACGGCAAGCTGCTGCCATCACAGATATTTTCCGTCGCGGTTAACATCTCCGCTGACGTCGCAGAGGGCGTGTTCGCTGACCTGCTAAGAGAGTACCAAGACCTAGCATCTCCAGGCAGCACGACTATATCTCTCCCAGATCTCTCCGTCTTGCACCACATCGCGACGAACGGACCCCCAGCAGCAGCACGGCCACGCCGACTCCACGGCGAGCGCCTCGAAGCGGCGCGCGCAGAATTTCGCATGCTCTTGGAACTGGGAATCGTCCGACTACCGTCAGCTCAATAGCCGTACCGTCCCGGACAGATATCCGCTCCCAATTATAGAAGATCTCTTGCTGGAACTCCAAGGCGACATCTTTTCGGTCATAGACCTGAAAAAGGCCTTCTATCAGGTACCTATTGCACCAGAGGACGCTCACAAGACGGGAATAATAACGCCATTCGGACTCTTCGAATTTACCCGATCATCAATGGGGCTTCGCAACGCGGCTCAATCGCTGCAGCGCGCCATGGATCATCTTCTGCGCGACCTACCGTTCGCACGGGCCTATCTGGATGACATAGTCGTGGCCTCCTGAGGCAGGAAGCAGCATCTCGAACACCTCAACGCACTTTTTGCTACGCTTCGCAAGGCGCGCATTAAAATAAACCCGGATAAATGCACACTGGCCAAGAATGAGGTGGTCTATCGTAGATACCGCATTGCGAAGGATGGCTGTGGTCCGCCGGTGGGCAAGATCGAGGCGATCCAGGCTTTTCCTCGTCCAGATGACACGTTGCAACTGCGCCGCTTCCTGGATCTAGTCAACTATTACAGGCGTTGCATTCCTGGAGCTGCACGCCTTCTAGCTCCCCTCAATGACCTGCTGAAGCTCTTGCCGCAGCGCAAAAAGTCATCGCCTCTCGCTTGGACGAACGACACACAAGTTGCTTTTGAGAAGACGAAGCAAGCGCTCATGGACGCAGTCACTACCACCTTTCTACGCCACGATGCCCACCTCCGTATCTACACCGACGCCTCCGACGTTGCCATCGGCGCTACCCTGGAGCAACACGAAGAGGATGACATCTGGAGACGCTGGGTTTCTTCTCAAGAAAACTGTCGGACACGGAGAGGCGCTACAGCACCTACGACAGGGATATGCTCGCCGCATTCGCTGCAGTAAAGCACTTTAGTAGTATCCTCGAGGGGCGCTCCTTCGTCTTGTTCACTCTCTCTCTCTCTCTCTGGTGAGTACAGTTGACAGCTCTGCTGATCTGCCATTCTTTTGATCATTATTCTGCTGCTTCTTGCCTTCGGGCCTTCTTCTGTTGTAGATAGTTGCACGCTTCTTTTTGCAACCTTCACGCTGATATATAAATCACCGAAGGCTGCAATTCTTCTAACTCATTATTTCATCTGCCAACTTTCTACACTGCTCCTAACCTACAAATCTGCTCCGCTTGGCTTGGCTTGTTTTCGCACCTGCACGGCGTCTCCTTCTCTCCGAAATCTACATCGTGGCGACACCTGCTACTTCGTGGGAGAATCTTCAAGACGTCTTCACACTTTTTCGAGGTCGGTACTTTCACTTTCACGTTCTCTCCGCTAACACGCTATCTAGCCGTAAGAGTCACACCATCTACTCTTTCACTCCGTCGATAATCTATCACTCTTAACAAATATCTGCCTCACCGACTGCCAATAAATTATCGACGAGAAATGAGTGCAAACGGTGAGAAGAACGTGGAAGTGACATTTCAACAATGCAGCAGCTGCAAACAACCGATTCAGCATAAAGACCCGAAGAGATGTGAACACTGTGGTTTATACTTCCACGTAAAGTGTCAGAACACTGTCAACGTCAAGGCTATGGTGATGAGCGACAGGCAAACAATAGCCTGTCTTTCCTGTGCGGAGAGCAACGGCAGGGGAGGCAAAGCGAGGACAAAATCATCCTCTGCTGCAACAACTGTCTTGGGAGTAACTGCAACAACAGCAGCAGGCAAGGGTACTCCCAAACAGCAGCAACCAGCGGGCAAGAAGACGCGGTCGGCACCACCATCAGCCAACGCTTCGCGGAATCCGTCACCAACCCGCCCGGCCGGCGCAACGACACCTACGCCGTCCATTGAGGCGGCTTTGATGGATATTCGCGGAGCTCTAGACGACATCCGCAACGCTCAAACGGAATCCCTCAAGACGCAGAACATCGTGTCAGAGAGGATCTCCAAAATTGAGCAGCGACTTGGACCGCTGGAGAAGCGTCTCAAGGCCCTCGATGAGCTGCCTGCACTCAAGACTCGCATTCAAAATGCTGAGTCAACCATCACCGAGTTGCAGGCACAAATAGAAGACCTCTCGTCGAGGAGCCTGACAACGCAGCAGGACAGCAGCAGTACTATGCCGGGCGCTGCGGAGATCTGTAGTCTGCGCAGCGAATTGGCTGAGGTCAGGAGGCGACAAGAGCAGTCATCCAACAGCGTGATCGTCGTCACTGGCCTGCACTACTCCCGCGAAACCTCGCTGCACCTCCTCGCCTACTCAGTCGTGAGCGCGCTTGACCCCACGGTCCTCAGAAGGGATATAGCATCAGTTAGGACCATGGGGAGACTTGATGCATCCAACAACTCCGCCAGGGGTGACGGTAGACTTCCACCACTAGCTGTCACCCTGTCCTCAAGCGCGCTTGCACGCTCCATAGTGATTGCTAAGGCCCGGAAACGTAAGCTGCACACCAGCGAATTGGACGCCACCTTGCTGGAGGAAGCTAAAGCTCTGAGCCCTGACCATCAAGGGCTCATAAACATCAACGAGCTGCTTCCCTCTGACGTCCACAAACTGCGTTCGAGGGCCAGGCTGGAGGCCAAGAGGAGGCAGGGCTGCCGCACGTTCACCCGAGAAGGAAGGCTTTACATGCGCTGCAACGACGACAAGGAGCGGGCCACCGTCATCAACACCAACGCTGAACTGGATGCTTTTTTAGCCCGGCTCCCTCTCACTGCCGACATCGCTCTACACTGAGGCTCAAACACAAACACATCATCTCACCACACCCACCATCAAGCTCATCTGCCACGTTTTCACCCGGCTCTGAGGCGTCTCTGTCAGAGGGTCTACGAGTCTGTCATTTCAATGCGAACTCGCTTACGGGTCACATTGAGATGATCAGGCTCTTTTTATCCACTCGCTCTCCATTCCACGTAATAGCTGTTACTGAGACCTGGTTGAGCGAAAAGGTAACGTCCATCCCTTCACTGGACGACTACGTACTTTACAGACGGGACAGAAACAGAAACGGAGGAGGTGTGGCCCTCTACATACATACATCCCTGACGGCTAGCGTTATCTCATCATCTGACGGTGAATGGTTTGGCAGGCCGGGTAAGCCTGAATACCTTTTTTGTGAGGTATCGGCAAAGGGAATCTCTCCGATCTTCGTGGGAGTTGTGTATCGTCCTCCTCACGCTCCATTCTTTCAAGGCTCTAACTTTATTGACCAGCTAACTACCCACATGCACAATTACTCAACGAAGGTCATAATGGGAGATTTCAACTCTGATCAGCTTTCATCCTCTGAAGATGCCAGTTTCATCAGGGCCTTCATTGATGAAAATTCCCTTTCTTCCATCCCATATGGTGCCACGCACCATAAACAGGGTTCTGATACCTGGCTTGACTTGTGTCTGATCGACGAGCAGGATCGCCTGCTGTCACACTGGAAGACAGACTCACCCTTCATCAACGGACATGACCTTATCACGGCCACTCTCGACGTACAGATTCCACGACACGTACCTAGCACATACTCCTACCGTAACTTTAAAGGAATCTGCGCCGAGAAGCTAAGGGACTTTCTTAGCGCATGTGACCGGTCATCTCTCACCCTATCATCACTGGACGAATGCATATCTACACTTAACGCTAACCTTACTAACGCCATCAATCAACTCGCCCCATCACGGACTGTAACACCTAAAAAACAGCGTCACCCGTGGTTCTCCGCGGCTCTTCGTGGCCTTGTATCCGAGAGGGATAGACTATACAGGCGTTTCAGGAACTCCAGGCTTGATTCAGATCTCCGCTTATACAGACAAGCTAGGGACTATACTCATAAACAGGTCGAGGAAGCCAGGCTGGATTATTACTATTCACGCCTGTCAACCTTGACTGATATCGCCGAGATCTGGAGAGAGCTGGAGAAACTTGGAATTTCCGCCACTAAGGCCCCATTACCACCTCGCTTTAGCACAGATGAGCTCAACAAGCATTTTAGCTCGATCTCCAATGATCCGCTAGCGCCTGCTGTTGAGAACTATCTTCTAACCCTGGAAAGTCTTGACCTCCCGGAACATTTCGAGTTCATCCCTATAACGGAATCGGACGTGTTGAGTGCAGTGTCGCACTTCGACACCCAGGCGAGGGGAAGCGACGGCATCCCCCAGGTTGTTATATTAAAAGCACTGCCAGTTCTCGCTCCTGTATTATGTCACATCTTCAACCTGTCTCTGAGCGAGGCCCGTTTCCCATCCGCCTGGAAATTGTCACTGGTGCGTGCACTCAACAAAGTCAGTTCACCAACAACCCTGACTGACTACCGCCCGATTTCACTTCTCTGCTTTCTCTCCAAAGCCCTGGAGTGGCTGGTGCACAAGCAGGTCTCGCAATACCTAGAATCAAGGCTCTTACTAGACAATTGTCAGACAGGCTTCCGCACCGGCCACAGCACTCAGTCTGGCCTAATTAAGCTAACTGATGATGTCAGGGTCGGGATAAACAAAAAGAAAGTGACACTCCTTCTGCTCTTTGATTTTAGCAAGGCGTTTGACACTGTGTGCCACGTCCGGCTCCTGAGGAAGCTAACAACTTTTGGCTTCTCTAAGCAGGTTATCCGCTGGTTTGCCTCCTATCTCACTGGAAGAGAGCAGGCTGTCGTTGGTGACAGTAGCGAGCGTTCTTCCTTGCAACGTCTTAACATCGGCGTCCCACAGGGCTCCGTCTTAGGTCCCCTGCTGTTTGCTCTGTACATCAATGACATCGGTTTCTGCCTGGACTCCGATGTTTCCCATCTCATCTACGCGGATGACCTGCAGATCTACAGCCATTGCCACCTCGAGGAGCTCGATTCTTTATCAGTCAAGATGAGTGCTAATGCCGAGAGGATAACGGGCTGGGCTGCGCAAAACAAACTTAAACTTAATGTTACTAAAACCAAGGCAATCGTCCTGGGCTCCCGCTACTACATAAATCTACTTCCCTCTACAGCTAACACTTTCATTAATATCGGGGGTGCCCAGGTCAGCTTTGAGTCCTCCGTGCGCAATCTGGGATTGGTGCTTGACTCTAAACTCTCATGGAAGGAGCATGTCACACAAGTGTGTAAGCGTGCTCACTCGCTAATGTACAGGCTTTACTTTTTTAGAAAGAGTACCAACCTCAGATTGCGTAAACATCTCGTGCAGGCACTGCTGTTTCCGCTAATCGACTACTGTTCTCTTGCATACTGTGACCTGATGCAGGAACTCGACTTGAAACTACAGAGACTCGTGAATACAGGAATCCGGTACATCTGTGGTGTAAGGAGGGATGAGCGCATCTCCCCTTACAGGCGGGAGCTGCAGTGGCTAACCACTGCTGGACGCAGGAAGTATTTCACAGTCTGCTTCCTTCATAAAATGTTCAACACGGTCGTACCATCATACGTACTGGCCTTTTTTGACTTCCGCGTCTCGCCCCGGCCTCTGAGGGGTGAGGTGACACCACTGGAGATACCTGCCTTCGCGACTGAGACGTTGAGGAACTCGTTTCATATCAGCGCCTCATACTTATGGAATAGCCTGCCATCTCACATCAGAAACACCTCATCTACTCTCACTTTCAGAAGGCTTGCTAAAGACTACTATTTTAAACTTGAAAACACATAACTCATCGACATTCATGTACACGCACACACTTACTCACTCTCATACTAATCATCTTCACTATCAGTACACTTTTACACTACACTTACTCTACACACGCCTCAACTTACTTTACTTCCAATTTATACTTACTATTCTTACTTTAACTACATAATGCTAATTCTTACTATTGTACAATACAATGTACGCAAATAAATCTAATCTAATCTAATCTAAATCTAATCCACAGGCCGCTATCCCTTGCGGCGCAGCAGCCGCCGGAGAAGGCATCGCCTCGCCAAGCAAGACAGCTGGACTACCTCTTTCAATTTCAGATATCTCTGGCATACGTCAAGGGCCGACAACACCGTCGCTGACGCGCTGTCTCGAGTTGAGGCTATCAAGATGCCGGCGTGCTTTATGCTTAACACCCTCGCTCAGCAGCAAGCAATAGACGCGGAGCTTTTACATCTGCTCGAAGCCGGAGACGGAAAACTTCAGCCCCTCAACATCGAGGGTTCCTCCCTGCATTGCGCAGTCGATGGAAATGTGATACGGCCGTACATCCGCAAGGAACTGAGGAAATCCGCCATCGGCGCAGGCACGTCATCCAGCAACGTCCGAGGCAGGGCTAGCTTCATCGGCCTTCCCAGCAGCTTCCGACCCAGGGCCATCCACGCAGGCGCACCTTGCGCCCACGCCATCCACCCGGTCGCAACCAACTGCGTCGCCGCCTGTCCCGGCGCCCCCAACATCACCGCCGCCGCCTTTCCGTCAGTCCACCCCTCAACGGGCCTAGGTAAACGGTATCGTTCCGCTCGCGATCTACATTTACAGTCGACATAATGTATTATAATATTAAATGAGTTATAAAATAACAAAATATATATGTATAGTATTTTGACAAAAAAGCTGACATAAATTGTTATGATTATTTATCAATTTAAATGTTATATTTATTTTTATAAATTACCACCACTGAGTGTATTTTATACCTGATTATGACAAAATATGATTTACTTTTGTATGGGGTGCGTGGTAGCAGGGTCGCAGAGTTTTTATTTTATCCCTGGCGCAAAAAATCATTCGATTAATCATTTGATTAATCACATAATTAAGCAACTGATTTGTCAAGTGATTTATCGAATGATTTATCAAGTGATGATTTGGCGCGATTTATCAATTGATACATCACTTGATAAATTATTTGTAGATGATTTGTGTATAATTTAATTGACAAAAATTAGTATTTTATTACAAAAATAGTTATAAACGAGTTAATTTATTGAAAATCTAAACATTATCAAGGAGTAAAAAATAATTTAAAAAATTCTTCCTGATCGAGATTAGAACCCGGGTCCTCAGCGTGATAATCCACTATTCTACTACCCCAGCTATTTTTACTTTTAAGTATGATAGAGTTTCTATTTGATTTGTATCTTGAAATACTTGGGACAACTTGTATTTCCCTTTTTAAAGTAATTTTGTCAGACATATAAATCATAAGTAAGTGATTTTCATACGCAATATCAATAGAAAATGCGATTAGCTCATATGCTTCATATAACGATTCTATTCACTTTTTTATTAACATGCAGTTTATCTTAACGTTTTTTTTATAAAAGATAAATCAATATAAGTTTAATAAACGAAATATAAGTTGTCGCGTGTATTTCATGATACAAATCAAATAGAAACTCTATTATACTCATAAGTAAAAATATCTGGGGTAGTAGGATAACGGATTACCACGCTGAGGACCCAAGTTCTAATTTCGATCAGGAAAAAATTTAATTATTTTTTACTGCTCAATGCTGTTTAGAATAAATAAATAAACTCTTTCATAACTATTCTTGTAATAAAATACGAATTTTTGCTAATTAAATAATATACAGAGTATCTAAAAGTGATTTATCAATTGCGCCAAATCATCACTTGATAAATCATACGATAAATCACTTGACAAATTAGTTGCTTAATCATGTGATTAATAAAATAATTAATCGAATGATTTTTTGGGCCAGGGATAAATTCATTTAATTATTAATAATAATAAATACTTGTATTTCCGCATCATGCATAATTAATAAATATTATGAAATAAATAAATTCAAGAAGTGGTAAAATTTAACATAAAATTTCTTCAAAATATCTGTTATATGTTTGTTATTTACACTTTGTCACAGATGTTAAATTGATCAGCATAACGGTATTATGTGTATATTTTATAGATTATGTAATATGTATAGTCTTTGTTAAAAAAAGTTAATAGAAGTTAATAGAAATCAATAGGATTTTTTATCAACTTTGAGTCTAACTTTTAATGTCATTTTTTGCATTAAAACTTGATAAAACGCGATAACATCAGCATAAATTTCTATATGAAAAATCACAATTAAAAGCTATAGACTCAATCTTTTAAACTTTTATCAATTTCTATTGGATTTTTTCATCTAGAATTTTATCGACTCATATAGATGTTATCGCGTTTTATCAAGTTCTAATGCAAAAAATGGTATTAAAAGTTAGACTTGAAGTCGATAAAAAATTTTATTGATTTTTTAGCAGGGATATTAGATTTTGGAAAATGGTTAAAGGTATATACTATAGGTAAAAGTTATCATGGTACTATTGCATTTTCAAATGTTATTGTAGTTTATATCACTGCGTAACTTATATTATTATCATGCATACTTATATCACACCTATCCATGGCATAAGTAGTTCTTTATTGAACCGTGCATACTGTCCTCGTTATACTCGGGTGCTAACCGCATGGTGCAAACAATTATTGTTAATGCCACAAATAGGTGTGACAGCAGGATTTATGTTAGTCAGTGCTATAAAATAATGTACGATACACGTGTAATTTGTATTAAAAATGTAGTAATTCATAATTGTTAGAAATAATAGATGTCTAGTATTTCTCCTTTCATGATTTGTTTTTTGCATATTACACGTGCATAGTATGTATATACATAGTAGCTAGGTGTATATCACACTTTGACCTCTAATAATATGCATGGTTTGCATAAATTGATCAGACTTTTGTGTATATATATCCTAACCTAACCCTACGTATCAGATTCAAGTAGGAGACCAAAACCTCATGAAGTTAATCATCAAGTATTTGTAAGTAAAAGTAATTTATTTTATTGTAGTTTATACACAATAAAGGTTCTATGTATATATGATTAGAATTTATGTATGTATGTATACATATATAAAATTAACGTTAAAAATTATAATATAAATAACATGTTAATTTTCATGTTATTATATTAGCTTTACCAGCTGCATGTACTAACAATTTTAATTAAAAAAATATTTGAAAATTATATTAATTTAGATAGGATAAAAATTTACATAAATGTGTAAGTGGAATGAATAATTGTTCAACACTATTAGATGATGATTAGTGATACCTACACTGAGAGAAATAGAAATATATGTTCATGATAATTTGCTGGAAAGTTTGGCAATATCGTCACAGACTGACAAAACTGACATTTCTACTAGATTTATATGAATTTTTACTAAACTTCCATATAAAATTTACCATATACAATAGGAAAAATTAACAGAAACTATAGTGTGAAACGCTGGGGTCTACTAGTGCAGCCCAGCGCTCTTAAATCTGGTTTCGCGCGCCGTCACACCTCAATGCATACACGGCGGCGGGCCGCCTCGGCCCAGAGCGCCAGGCATCGAGATGCCGAGGATCCCTTGATTCCCTTTCCGTGTGAGCACCACCTTGTGTTGAGGCCTGACAGCGTGGGAGTTGAGCTCGGCTAGCTTCAAGGAATGGGTAGAGTATCGAACAGGGTCGTAGGTTATAAAACTCATTAAGGCTTGCTGCTGACATGATATGCCGTATTTATTCCACATTTTCTCTTTTAACAACCACGGCAACCTGCCGAGAACCTGCGGCCTCTATAATCCAGAGACCAATCAGCCTCTACGCTGAATTAATTAACTACTATGCGGTGCGCCACTCTGCCGGTCAAGGTCATCGTGAGGAGGAGCGAATCTATGCACGCGGCCCCGCAACAATTTTTAGAAATTCTTATCTCCTTCCGGGGAGATCACCCGCGCCCACCGAACAATCGACGCCAACGCCGCGCTCGTCAGCGCGCCGCCCGCCGACTTGCCGGTGCGGGCGAATACCGGCCTCGCCTCTCTGGTCGTCTACCGGCCCCGACGACCAGCGCGTCCGTCGCGGCGTACTCTCGCGAGTTATGCGATTCCCCGACCCATCAAACGCTTATTTTCCCATACACCGCATCGCGCAAGCCCGTTCCCTTATGTTTAATCCCCGAAAACCAATCGCGATATGACGACCTCGACACGACCGCGCGGCGACACCCAATACTCTCCCGTATTTTACGCGCATACTCATGCCTTCTAAGAGTTATTTAACGGTACTTTGATAAGGAACTAACCTAACCTAATCGCTAACTTACTTGCTAACGGTATCTCGGTAGCGTACAGTAATCGGTAGCTGGTTGGAGTGGCGGGAGGGGCGAGGAAACGATAGCGGGGAGGTACGATCTGGGAGGAGAGCAATAGCGAGGAGATGTGCACCCTACCTGGGCAACGGTAGCGAGGAATTGTGCGAGAGAGGGCGTGGAAGAGGCAAACGGTAGCTTGAATGAAGGATAACGGTAGCGTCAAAGGAACGATAGCAAGAACGATCGAGAGCTTACATCATTTGCAACAGGCGACGAGACCTCACGGCACTCGGCTCGCCGCCATGGCCGTGTTCGTCAAGATGCATTGCGTCACACGAACCGTGTCGCGTCGCGTTCACCCGAGGCACAGCCGCACTAATTAGTTCGCACGCTAATACACTTTTTACTTACTTGCTACGATAGCGGGAGCGAAGGCGAGCTGCAATGGCGCACGGGTACGGTTGCTCCGAGGCCGATCGAGAGCTTAGGAGAGCAGCGTAGGCGTCTTATCTGTAGAAGCGATGCGGAGCGAAGGAGGACGAGCGCTCCCCACGCGAACTACTCCCCCCTCTCCGCGCCTATTCGTGGCTCGACCTGCCACGTTGCGAGGTTGTCGGTGCCTCTCTATTGCGCAGCGCAAATTTTCACTTGTAACGTGTAGTCGAACTACCACGTTACAAGTGAAAATCGCCAATGTATGAATTTTTACCTGACAGTATAGTAATTTTTAATAGAACATATAGTACTTTTCATCTGAAAATCGGAACTGATGCGTATTGACACGTTAAGCGCATGCGCGTTTAGCAAACATGGCGGCCTCGAGAATCCGCTAGGAGGTGCACGGGAAATAAAACCCGCAAGCAGTAAGAACTCCAAAACCGGGTTTCAGACGAAGTGTACCAAGTCGCGCCGAATTCTAGTATGCTCGCCTGTAATCCTAAACACATGGTCTATATTTACGAGGGTCACTACGTGACTCAAAGGGTATTACCTATTTTACATTGCAAATGCCGCATTATACACAAAACTTTGTCAAATACTTTTTAATATTCAAAAAATACCGATTTAAATGAAATTAGAATGGAAAAATCGGACGAAATTTAGTTATTGTGCTGATAATTTCACGCGCCGATCAATATATATATAAATATACTTGTATACTTGTCAAATATACATACAAATATTATCCGATTTTTATCATTCGAATTTCATTTAAATCGGTGCTGGCGTTCGCGGTTGTCCCGAAACGCGTGCGAGTCTTCGTTAGGAGCGTCGATATGTTCTAGACATCAATATATATGTACGTTATTTAGAATCAAGAGGTTGTTGGTGCATACTTTGCGTTCCGCAGCAGTAGTTGGCGGGTCTAAGTGGCGCGATCCGTGGTTTTTTGTGTCTAGGTGTAGAAATTATTCGAGCAAGGTGTCTATGTGTACAGGGTGGCTGATAACAAGGAACAGTTAGAGTGCTCCGTGATTTTAGGTGTTTAAGTGTAAAATCATTTAAGGACTGTGTTTAGGTATATAGAGTAGCCTATGGCAAAGTCTGCGTGGTAAATATTTGAAAAAATTTACTAAAATAGACTAAAATCTCTAAAAAAATTAACTTTTAATAAATTTAAAGGTTAGGCGAGTTTGGTGTATTCCGGAACATTATTATGGATGACAATCACACTAAAAAAATTAACTCTTAAAAAAGTAAAAGGTTAGGCGAGTTTGGTATATTCCGCAACAAAATTACTGATAGAAAATAACTGAGATCAATCAAATAAAGTAAAGTTTATTATATTTAATTGTAATGTAGAAAAGAATAACTCTCAAGATAATTGCACGATCACGTCACTTGCCATGCCCGTTTCATTTTGTTTATTGGTGAACAATTAAATTTTCTTTTTATATATATTAAAACGTAATACAAACACTATAAGTATAATGAAACGGGCATGACAAGTGACGTAGTAATTATCTTGAGAGTTATTCTTTGCTACATTACAATTAAATATAATAAACTTTACTTTATTTGATTGATCTCAGTTATTTTCTATCAGTAATTTTGTTGCGGAATATACCAAACTCGCCTAACCTTTTACTTTTTTAAGAGTTAATTTTTTTAGTGTGATTGTCATCCATAATAATGTTCCGGAATACACCAAACTCGCCTAACCTTTAAATTTTTTAAAAGTTAATCTTTTTTGAGATTTCAATTCTTTTTTTAAAATTGTTTAGAGTATTTCATATTCAAAGTCGTGAAAATAAAATATAAGCATCTTTAGCACCATTCCACTTTTTCGTAACATTTTCATTAGTAAGATGAAATCACTAATTGTTCTAATTTACATACACCCTCGAATTATTTCTACAAATAGACACCAAAAATCACGGTGCGAACTACCTAGACCTTGCCATCGGCTACCCTGGCAAGCTAGTTACTGTTACAGCTCCGGAACGCAGAGTATGCACTGGCAACATCTTAATTCAAAATATCGTAATATATTATTATATTTTCTTGAGAAAGCGATTCTCATCTGTGTATAGCTTTGCGGTCAACTTCACGTTCCTAACACTTCTTGCAGCTAACTTAACGGTCCTTTCACATTTCGGGCTGAAGAAGAAAAAACGTAATTTTAGCATTTGTGGATTATACACTCACATGTTATAAAAATATGCAGCCTTTTCACTAATATTTTTGTTGGAAATCATAGTTTAGCTCAGAAAACATACTAATAAGCCAAAAAAATCTTACGAACAGTAACAATAAGCATTTTTTTCTGTACCATGAAAAATCTCAACACCAATATAGAAGTAAATAGTGTTACAAGCGCCGCGGCTTCGTCTGCTTCTCAAACTCGCCTTTGTGTGCGTTATAGCGCTACTTGATAGTTTGAGAGTGAGGCGCAGAAGAGTGATAGAGGATGTGAGGAAAGAAGTAACGCAGAACTTAGTGTTTAGACGTAACTGTTTATTCGTCGAAGATTTCGCGCTACAAGGGACTGGGTGTGATGCGACTCGTGTCGTGTATTCCGATGAACTGTCGTTGGTCGGCTCCAGCGTCGATCGTCGAGGGTCTCGACCGTTCCGCCTCCTGTACCGATAGCAGATCGGATTCGCAGAGACGGGACGGAGCGCACGTGCTCCGGTTGCGCGTCGGTGGCGAGGACAGCTGGCCCAAGCGGCCGGCGTTTATCGTTATATGGCGTCGGAAATATTTCCGTGCCGGCGAGCTTTAGCCGCCCGCATAGAGATGCGGAGGACCGCAATAAAGGGTTCGAGTGCGGGCCCGAGCGTTTTACGTCCTCCTCGATGCGGAGGACTTAATTGTCCAGATGCGCTCGGCCGGACCGGAAAAACCGATTTCTAATTCGAGCCGCGTCGTTCGAGGCACGAACGCTGCAGTCTTCGCGTGTGCGTGAGGTTTGTATATGAATGCGTGCGTGCGTGAGTGCGGGTGTGTGTGAGTGTGTGTGTGTGACTGTGAGTGAGCTAGTGGGTGCTGTGTGGCCACCACAATAGCATTTCATACATATTTATTACAACAATTTTTATATATGTCAAAGTTACGACTGTGACTTACAATTAGTAAATACTGTAGAATATGTAATAATTGTAACCATAAATACAAAAGGTAACGAGATCAATAAAAAATAGTCAAGTTTTAAATATATAAATAATATAGATAATTTAACAATGGAAACTGTAACTTGCCATGCCCGATTAGCCATGCCCAAAATGTATGTACACAAATAAGTTACTAATAGACAACACCATAAATAAAATGAATCGGGCATGGCAAGTTATAGTTTACCTTTACCTTCACCTTTGCAACGTGTCGTTAGAATAACGACACGCGATTACAACACATAAGTTCTGTACATCTAATTGTGATAAATGCATCAGGGAATCAACAACATTGGATTATATTTCCTGTTATCCGGTATGCCTGGGGTTCCTAACCTCACCCGTCGGCGCCGGAGCCAGAGGTGGCTCCCCGGTACTGACAGAAAGAGCATCACTCACGAAAATAGCGCCAATGCGGCCCAGCAGAAACCCTGGGTCGCTGTTATATCGGTAGAACCTTCGTACCCGTTACTGGTAACGGCTCCAGGAGGCTTCGCGTCGTCCTCGGGAATACGAGAAGATCTGCGCGCGATAGCTACGAGGCCGCAACTGACCGCATCTCCCTCGCAAAAATATTCGTACGAGTAGGTAAGTGCCGAGCCGTGAGAATATAGCAGCCGCAGAGAGAGAGAGAGAGAGAGAGAGAGAGAGAGAGAGAGAGAGAGAGA
>QLSS01000572.1:0-45451 GCA_024372645.1 Trichomalopsis sarcophagae | reverse complement strand
AGAGAGAGAGAGAGAGAGAGAGAGAGAGAGAGAGAGAGAGAGAGAGAACGCGCGTTGTTGGAAAATATGGCGCGTCACCACTAGCAGTTTCCGTACTACTCGTTATCGTTGCGAATGACCGCGTTAGGTGGCGTCAGGATGAGACAATAGTGCCAAGTCCCGCGCCGCGATGAAGCTTCCTCATCGTTCAATTCGTGGTCAACCCTGGAGCCGAACAGTTGGAGCAGTCGAAGTAGTAGTACATGACAGTAGTACACATGACAGTACGCAGGCGACGAAAAGCAGCAGGAGAGCTGTCACAAGACGCTTTTCCTAAAAACTGAAAGTAATAAAATTTTTACGAGATCACGCAAAGTCGAGAGGAAAGTCGTGAGAATATTAGGCACTCCTAATATGAAAAATCAACGCTACAGATTCTCCAGTATATAAAGACCGGGAGCAAAAGGGCGCTCGTCGTCAGTTTTCCTGAAGTTGCCTTACAAGCCGAATCGCTGCTAGTCGCCAGACCAATAAATCCGAACCAGTTAATATTGAATCGCTACCAGTTTGTCCAAATTGTATAAGTGCCACGATCACTAAGACATACCATCCTCCCCCGTCACTAAGAGGAGAAACGACACATCAAGGTGCTCATCTGTCTGCACCTGCTCGAAGGAGGAACGAGCCGAAGGGATCCGAGACGCACACCAGCTTGACCGAACTGAACCACCGACCGACGCCAGGCTCTAGGAGCGACAAGGATCCACAGCTGCAACCTCCTGCCGTTCACATCTCTACACACACACACTTACGAATTTAGACACTGCAAGGTACTTTTCTCTTTTCTCTAATACGTGTGAGATATACTATATTAGTTTCTTTAAAACTTAACCCCGTCTAAGTGATTTCGTTATCCGGCTCCCTTTCCCGGAAGGCAGTAACCAAACCTGCGGTAGCCAAAAGGGATTTCTTTATAAAGCTAAATAAATAATAAATAACAGCAAATAGGAACTCGAATAAAAGTAAGTATATTGGTGAGTTGCGTTCATTCCGACGTAACATAGAGTCCTAGAGTACGTATGGAGTTGTCGAGTCGCGAGTGTTCGCTTAAATCACGAAGTTGTCACGAAAGAGATCGCGTTTTCTCGCCGTTTTGTTGTTGTACGAACCGCGCAAAATAAGCCAACAAGTATTGTCCGTTTCAGTTAGATGATGAGATCGCGGGGTCTGGACGGAGAGAGGTAAGGCGAACGGGACAAATTGTATTTTGTACTAAATAATAGACTCGCAAACCCGAAAAGCGAAGCAGATAGCGACAACAGATCAGAGAAAATAAATATATAGTAGAATAATGCGTATATATTGCATATATTCTAAATATCACATAAATCAAATAAGTAATTCCGCTTTGATTATTACAAAAATAAATAGATATACAGATACGCTTAAGCTTGCGTTATCTGATAGCTCGTGTTCGAACGTGTTCGAACATTTTATAAGTTTTTATTCGGTAATAAAATTGTTCTAAGTTAGTTGTGACAAAAATCGAAAAATCAAGGGGCGCGATGGCAAGAAAAAAAAACGAAGTTCGGTTCGAGACAGAGCCACCCTATTATACTTTGAAATTGGATTTTTTAACCTAAAATAAAATTTCTATTGCATACAAATATTTAGTATTGCGCATACGCTCAATCTATTGGTATGTACTTGGAGAATATTAATCTATATAATCTTTCATTTCTAAAAAGATTTATCCGAAAATATTACTTTATTAACTTAATATTGCAAGTTGAACATTTTCTCGGTATATTTCTTTTCGTTAAATTTATTCTCCCGATATTTTATCTCCTCCGGTCACGTGGCTTCCGGTGAGTTATATACGTATTATACGCCAGTCGTTACAGCAGTTAATCTACTTTACCGACGCGATTGTGTTTATATATATATATATATATATATATATATATATATATATATATATATATATATATATATATATATATATTATTGAATTGCATTGAATTGAATTATGTACTAGATATAATAATGTCATACGATTATATGCGCGATGCAATCAATCTCTACAGCAATAGTAGCCGGTTGTCTATTAAATAGATCAAGATTTCAAGGACAATTTTCTTTGTAAAAGATGCGAAATCTCCCTAAAAAAACTTTTTTCAAAAGTAATAACCTTGGCAAGAAAAAGACAGTAGTAATAAAAGTAGTGAAATCTCTAAATATAAAAATGTGAAGTAAATGTTTTTTTTTTTGCTATACGCATTAAGATAAAATTAAAGTTAAAATCAGTTTTCCCAAAAAATGATATTTAAATGCGTACAGCAAGAAAAAACATTTACTTCACATTTTTATATTTAGAGATTTCACTACTTTTATTACTACTGTCTTTTTCTTGCCAAGGTTATTACTTTTGAAAAAAGTTTTTTTAGGGAGATTTATAAGTATAGGATAAAGATAATATAGAAATATTCTAAAATATTCTAAGTTGTTTACCTGTTCAAGGCATAAATTGCTCAAGAACAGGGATTAGACACTTTAGTTGCGCTGGCGCTTAACTTGCGCTTCGGCTAGTGAGCTGGTACGGGTCGTGCGGGTCCTTATATAGGCCTCGGAGCGAGCGGGAATTGTGCCGCCTAAATTCCTTTCACATTCATACATTCACACAGAAATTCACACCTATATACAAAAACCATTCATACTAATACATTATAATACGCGCACGCTGCGCCGCCGCTCGGTATATATAGATATACAGCGCATGTTGCGCGCTCTCCCTCTTCTGCTGCCGTCTTCTGCTACTGCCGCTCGCTGGTTCGTGGCGCTGCTAGTGTAGTGTTATCAGCTGTGAGCTCAGCTGAACCGAAGCGTTTAATTGGGAGTGGGAGAGTGCGATATACTTGGATAAAATCTATAATTTTGTTTAAAGATTTTTAGTTTCTAATTATAATTTATAATTTTTATTTGGAGCCTGTACGGGGTGCTACAGGCTATTGCGACCGAGGATTCCGTCCTCCTATTATTGCGCCACAACGAGCCTTCGAGTCCCGGTTGTTCTCGCGATTTTCAGGAAACCAAGGGATTGAGACCACGGTCCACGGTTAAAATCATAGGCGTCGCGTTTCCCAGGATTTCCTCCAAAGGCGAGTTGATTATTAAAAGTCGTTAATCGAATTTAGGAATCGCGTTTTGAAGCACAGAACGTTACTCGTGCTATTGAAGGTAAAATCACGTCCTCGCGACTAATTGTGCAGTAATTATGAAGTAACATCGACCGACGTTTGGCGAAAATACGAAAGCATAAGGCCATCATCAACCGTGACAAATCTTTGACCGTGGGAAAACATTGTAACCATATCTAATACACCCGGGAGTTAAAGAATATATTATGACATTTTTGTACAGCATAAACAATATTAAGTGACGATAATTTCAACCATTAGCCACGCCAGGCATACCTGCTCCTAGACCTACACGTTGTCTCCTTCTGTAGATGTAAGAGTCCGCGGTACGGAGATCGAAGTAAAAACTAGTGTAAACTGATTGTTTGCGTCACCGGAATCGGTTATAAAAAGCGCAACATCATACCTTTTTCATCTATTGTTACAATTATTATATTTTTGCAAATCAACTTTGACAAATATAAGAATTGTTATAATAAATATGTATGAAATGCTACGTGATTGTCATCCATAATAATTTTGCGAAATACGTCAAACTTGCCTAACCTTTTACTTAATTAAAAGTTAATTTTTTTAGAGATTTAGTATTATTTAAATATTGTTTTAAGAGACATGATTGTGCATTGATAAAAATGAGTCAAGATAATAATGAAAATGAATGTAAACAAGAAAAATTCAACTACGATAAAATAAAACAATATTTAAATACAATATATGTAAGCCCTCCAGAAGCAATGTATCGTCTACTACAATATGCAATGTATGTTTTGTCACACATAATTTACCGATTAGCTGTACACTTACAAAATGAACAGTTTGTATTCTTTAAGGAAGGATAAGAAGAAATGTTGATTAATAAATACTTAAACACAACTTTGACTGCATAGTTTGAACCAAATGCAAACGATCCGGAAGCTAGACAGGACTTGCATGTTGATATACCATATTTTTACCTTTTCAATGAAAAAAGCAAAGAAATGGATACGAAGAAAAATCGTGAAAGATTTTTTAAGATTATTGTTATTACATGTAAAGGGGGTTTAATTTTATGAAGAATTAAAAACATTGGAGAATGTTAGATACGCAACATTACATGAAGTAGTAATAGCTAGAAAATTAATAACCATCGATGAAGAATGGGACAAATGCTTGGAAAAAGCAATCAAGGTTGAATTTTCTAAAGCTCTGTGTATTCTGTTTGGTTATATATGCGTATTTCATAACCCAGTACATGGTAAAGAATTATTTGAAAAATATGAAGCATATTTTCACAGTCTATTGTTAACTAAAGAATGAGGTGAAAATATCTCACTGATACATATCAATTCTATGTTAACAAGTCATTTTGACAACTGACTTCAATTTACCTAAATTTAGTGAGGATGTTGAGGAAACCAATTATGAAGAATCTTATGCATAACAAATGAAATTGAAAATGATTCATTATGCAATATAAGCTCTTTAACGAATTAACAACGTGAAATTTTCAATGCAGTAATAAATAGTGTAATTAATAGAGCTAATCGAGTAAAGTGTTTCTTTCTTCATGGACCTGGAGATAGACGAAAAAGCTACTTATTAAATACAGTTATCACTCATTTTTAAATAAAGAAAAATTAAGTGTTTGACCTGTAGCATGGACTGGTATAGCAGAAAATTTATTAATCAGTGAAAGAACTTCACATTCAATTTTTAAATTACCATTAAATGAAAATTTAACGTGCATCATTACTCCCAATTCAGTATATCGAAAAAATGTAAAAGTTATAATTTGGGATGAAATAACAATAACATCAAAACATGCTTTTCAGGCAGTGGATATACATTATTTAAAGACTTGTATAATACTGCCATTGAATTTGGTTGCAAAGTAATGATTGTAGAAGGTGACTTCTGACAAACATTACCTGTTGTCAAACATGGGAATCGAACAAAAATTATTGAGAATTGTGTGAAAAATAGTCATTTATGGAGTAAATTCCAAATAATGACTTTAAAAGATAAAATGAGAGTTAGTTATTGTGACAAAGGTTTAAACAATGGATATTAAAAATTGGAAATGGGAAATAGTCTAACAAATTTAAAATGGATAATGATAAAACTTTACATTCAGCAGAATTATTATCAATTAGTGATATCATTATGGAAATTTATGGAGATTGCTTTAATAATAATAATGCCAATAAACTTTGCGAAAGAGTAATTTTAGCGCCGTAAAACAATGATGTTTTAAAAATTAAGAGAATTATAAAAGAGTATCTAAGTGTAGATTCATGTAAAGATGATAATAAATAGATGACAATAATAGAATTTTTAAATTCACTTACGTCTAATGGCCTACTGCCTCATAAGTTACGTTTAAAAGAGTAGGTGCTGTAATTATTCTGCTGAGAAATTTAAATTTAAATAATGAGCTTTGTAATGGTACTTGATTGATAGTAAGGAAAATGATGCAATTCTGTATACAGGCAGAAATAATTAGTGGTAAACAATTTGTGTCACGGGGCAACTGGGCTTTAGCACGACAGCCGTGAAGATGCTGTCGCGTCAGTGAGGGGAATTAATTAATCCTTTGTCTCCGCACGGCTATCCCTCGATGATGCTGGATTCGGCGACGGACGTTAGCCGTCTGTGCAATGCCGACTCCGTACTATGCAGCCGGGTTGCCTTGGTGTGCAACAGCGCGGGGTGCAAAGCTCGCCGCGCTTTCTTCGCGTATAGAGTCTCCGGTTTAGCGCGCGTTCTGTAACCGCGCCGAGATGTAACCGGCTTTACTCTGTCCGGATTCGTTAGAAGTACGCGACGGGAGTACGAAATAAACACTCGTGCATTCGTGTAAAAGAAAGAGACGCTTATATTCTATGAGATGTGAGTACAATAAACCGCGCGTTGCGAGAGGACGAGTTCGCACTCGCGGTTTGCACTGGAGCAGAGCCGATGACTCGGTGGCAGCGATTCTCGGCTTCGGCGTCTACAGCCGATTCGGTTGTTGATATATCGCACGATAGTTGATATGCCGGACTTACAATAGTTGACGCGCGCGTGAAGTCCTCGGTCGCCGCGTGTCCATGAGCTGCTGACGAGGATATCCTGAGTGGCCGAGTCCCACTCGGTCGGAGTGGCGACAGGCTGGAGTACCCTGGATGCTCGTGATGGAGGTGGCTCGGGTGTGTACTCACAGTAGATGATCCGGTCGTCGTCGTTCTCACTCGTCTCACTCTACGGGTCGTTGCGGGTGATGCACCGGAATATTACGTTCGCTCGCATCTAATCTGTACTCGCGCTTTTGTCTGTCTAACCCACGCGCCAAGTCCGCGTGCGCTTCCTGAATACCGCCGAGTTGGCAACGTCGCCTCACGCAAGAATGGTCGCGCGACGGGGCGAGCGCGCGAAATACGTAATTCGCGTTCGATCATCACATTTGATAGAGTTGTTTTAATACAACAAATTGATACGACTTCTTCAAAAGAATAAATTGCTTTTGACGTGACAATACGACAGTTTTTAGTACGATTGGGATATGTAATGGCAATCGACAATTCACAAGGCCTAGCATTTAACAAAGTTAGTGTCTATTTACGAAATACTGTCTTCAGTCATGGTCAATTAAACGTAGTATTATCCAGAATAACGTTAAACAAAATTTAACAATTTTACTTACAAAAAATTTAAGTTTCAAGGAGAATCAAAAATAATTATGATTCAAATAAGATATATACGAACAATATCGTATATCATAAAATATTAAATTAATAATAAACTAATAAAATATGTCAGTTATTGAGAAAGGATGTGAATAGATTCACGGCACACAGATACCTTAAGTATACTTAATATAATAGTAAGTACATATATATATAAATTAATAATGAACAAATAAATCATCTCCTATTTTAAATATACATTGGCAACATGTAAATAGTGCGCTTTGAATTATAAATAATAATAAACAAATAAAATTTGTCAGTTGTTGAGAACCCGGTTGAAAATAATTAGGTGAATTTAGTATATTATATTGTTATATAATTTTATTACATTTTTTATTTTATGATTTTTTAGTCCCAAATATTCATGTAATAAAATCATGTACAAAAATTATATAACTTGTAACACAACGAAATTTTGCCGTGCATCAACGGCGTTCGGCGCCGTCGGGGTAGACCGTCTCAAGGCTGTATGAATGAGAGAGAGAGTGCATGTGATTAATTGCGATATTTCTTTTTCCGAGTAAACGGCGAGAGAGGAGCAGTGGATGCGACAGACAAATAGGACTTGCGAGTAAGAAACGCGGGGAGACGACGAGCCACATTGGCGTAGCAGCAGCAACCATTTACCTCAACAGGGCGTTTCAGTCGGCCCCATGAACCGTAAAACAGCCGATGCAGGTGTCAGAACCCTTCGAGGGGTCTACCTACGTGAGCGTATGATGAAGCAGGATCAGCGTGATGGCAGCTCACCCGCACGAACGTCAGAAATAAAAACTACAGCGTCTCGCGTTTGTAGTGACAGATGCCACCCAAGTCAAGGGCCCTAACGATGGGGAATTGGGAGTCGCTACAGGTTCCACGGCCAAGAGCAGCGTATCAGCAGGAATATCAGTGCGCATGCGCTACCGGGCGACGCGGCAACGGTGCGTGAACCGACAATGTTGCAAGCAAGCAGAACGTCGGGCCGCGGCGCGCTGACCAATCAGCGCTCCCGCGACATGGCGGCTAGGGAGAGCAGAGTGGTGGCCGCGAGCCGCGAGCGCTCGAGCCGACACTCGCCTGTTTCGACTGCTCCTAAACGGACGTGCTCCCGGTATTCCAGTTTCGCCCCGGTAACAATCTTCGGCTCAACCTCTCTCTGGAGGATTTCTTTGTAAGGTCAGTGAGTCGTTTTCTTTTCTCCAGTTGAATCCGTCTCGCGGGTAAACAGCAGTTCCACGGTTTGGTCTCGTGAATGGTTCGGGCTATTTCACGTGTGTACTGGTAACCTTCAGATCACTGTCTTTTTTTTATCTTGTGTTCCCGTCCCGAAAAAAGGGCTATCTCATTTGTAGTGCGAAACACGAGTTATCTTATCGTGTGACAATAAATCCTAGGAATAAGAATTTAGTGCATTTGTACACGAGCGTGCGGTAAATCGAGGTTTATAACTCGGCATGTTATAACGATCTGAATTTTTTTTTTTCAAATTTGTGATTTTCTAAATTTTAGACATTTTTGAAAATTATAGAAAAAAATTTACTTTTATTCCGCTAAATTTTACTTTTACCCCACTTATTTTAGTTATATCATGCAAATTTCACTTTTGACCCACTTATCAGGAGCAAAAGGCAGGTTTTTCAGTTGGTTGTGGAATAAACGTTAAAGGACAATTGAGTAGCAGTTGTTTTTCAAATTAGCAGTATTTCAACATAACTATCTCAATCCTGATTTTCACATAGTGTTATTTTCCACTACAGCAATGATCACTTTATAAAAAAAAATATGAAAAATATTTTAGAAAAACAATTTTTAAATACTTTTAATAAAGTTCCTACCTCAATTATGTTCGTTTTTTCTTCATTTGGTTTGTTCCATTTTGAAGATTTGTCTGGCAAACTATTTTCCTTTATTTGCTTGTTTTCGCGAATGTTATCCATTTAATATTATTAGTAGCCCAATGATATGCATGTTTTAAAAAAATGTTTCTTTATAATATTTTTCTCTGTAAAAAAATAGAACATAAATTTATTTTATATTAATACGCTTTTAAGATTTCAAGTTATAGTTAGTAAAATAAAGTAAACTAATTTAGGAGAGTGATCTTGCCTTAAGGGGACACACCACTTTTAAACTCTGAAAAATAAAATTGTTATAAATAATTACAAAAATAAATTATAATTGTAGTATAATTGTTATACTAATATTAGGTTATATTACCTGTATTTTTACCATGGTAAATCCATATTAGCACCTACTTACCCATAGTGACTCTCCGTATACTGTTTTGAGCATTTTGGCACTGTCCGTAGGATTCCAAGTGACCACATGGTTTGATTGGGCTAAAATTTTTGGAGCATGCTTTGTACACTTGTACTTTTGGTATGAATGGAGGGATTTTGATTTTAATGTTTAGAAAATTTTTTATAAAGAAAAATGTGGCATAAGTAGGTTAAAAAATGTCAAAAATTCAGTATTTTTATGGTTAAACATTTTCTAAACATTCAAATCAAAATCCCTTCATTCATACCAAAAGTACAAGTGTACAAAGTATGCTCCTAAAATGTTAGCCCAATCAAACCATGTGGTCACTTGGAATCCTACGGACAGTGCCAAAATGCTCAAAACAGTATACGGAGAGTCACTATGGGTAAGTAGGTGCTAATATGGATTTACCATGGTAAAAATACAGGTAATATAACCTAATATTAGTATAACAATTATATAACAATTATAATTTATTTTTGTAATTATTTATAACAATTTTATTTTTCAGAGTTTAAAAGTGGTGTGTCCCCTTAATAAATAACAATTACTACCATTGAATAGGCTCTCACAGCGTCCAATAAAATCAATGAGTGACTCAATAAATGGGACTTAACGAGTAAATAAAGACAAAATTTGGGGAGTCAAACGTACTTTTAAAAATCAATTTTTCAAAAAATTTAAATTCTGTTTTAAAATAAAACGGCTACAACAAGAAATAAGCTAGTAGGCTGAAACTTTTACAAAATGCACAAACAAATTAAAGATCTTGCCCAAATTACAAGAGTAACCTATAAGAATCTCTGCATGGCAGATGATAACTTACAGCAATGTCATCGATGGGGAACTCAGGGAAGGAAAACCCAGACAACCCCAAGGCTTAGATCTCGGAAGGCGGATACAACAAAGGAAGCCCCAATTACTCCGCAGGATACAAATGGAGGAAATAAAGGAAAAGATAACCAACCTAAAAAGGCAGCATGACAGAAAGTCGTCACAAGAAAGTCAAAAGAAAAGGAGAAAAAGGCAAACAAAGAGGATAAAAAGGTCCCTGGCGTTACAAACCAGAATAGGACTCACATGGCCTCCTCACAACTCCGGGAGCACCTGCCACCGCTATGCTCCGGTACTAGGCATTTAGCATTGGTTTGCGGTATTCATCCACGTCCCCTCGACATTCACACACTTCTTTTTTACAATCAGCTTACGTTCGGATCAACGCAGCCTCCGGCTTCCGGACCCGCTTTCCGCTTTGTCACCCGGGAACCTACTGATTGTGCTTGTTATTTGTGGGAATTCACACCCGCTCAGTGGGTGGCTGGACCCATCCAACCCCTACGCGCTCTGCCAGGCACGTACGTGAGTCGTCGCATACTATGCAGCTACTCACGACCTCGAGCTGCTCCCAGGCATTATCTCAGGTGGCCTATACCTGGCTAAGGCATCTTAGGTTCTCAGGCCTCCCCTTAGAACGGCGTGCTCTTGCTCCTACAGCGATATGGATCTAATTCAACCAACTGCCACCATGAATCTGTTACAATGCCAGGATAGGACCGAAGCCCAGTGGCTCCCCAACCCCGTGGTACTGAGTTTATCCTTCCTAGTAGAGAGTTCACAAAGGTTTCCGCTCGGCGTACTACACAACGCTACCACATTATAGAACCCCACTTGTTCTTAGCATTGGCCAACTGTGACTCACGCCGAAGCTTCCCCAGGGCTAGAACCCGACCAACCACGGGAACCTGGGAGTACTAGTTTTGTTATTTACGATTATGAGTAGTTCATCCAACACTTGACTAGACACAGCTCGAGGCATTACTGCCCCTTTCTCTACACGGAAAAAAACAGTAGCGTTTACTGAACCTATTTAAATAAAGCATAATCGGCGTTAGAATGGACTAAGTCATCGAAAAACCAGGTGGACTAACGGAATATCAATACGGCTTCAGGAAAAAACGCTCCACTCTTGACGCTGCCAGCTTAGTAGTCGACACCGCTAGAACTGTAATAGAAGTATTATATTTACTAAGGACTGGGAGATTGATGAGATATTCAATAATCGACTATATTCGTTGGTGCATAAATTAATAAAGGAATTATTTACACTATTTACATGGTTATTTAGTGGCAT
The DNA here is from genome assembly GCA_024372645.1 of Trichomalopsis sarcophagae. Taxonomy (NCBI): domain Eukaryota; kingdom Metazoa; phylum Arthropoda; class Insecta; order Hymenoptera; family Pteromalidae; genus Trichomalopsis; species Trichomalopsis sarcophagae. The sequence continues at coordinate 34,193 of QLSS01000572.1, read as the reverse complement.
TATAACATTGAACAGGTTTCTTGGTACGCGTCGATTTTCGTATGAGAGCATTGCTCTGTGTGCTATCTTTAAGATCGATTGCAAGGTCCAATTTCTGGCCATTACTGCTCCATGGATGTGTGGGAGTAAATTTTGAATCTTGGTCCGTCTCGTAACCGAGTCGGAACCTTTCGGGCACTTGCGCCCTAGCTTTTATTTTTTGTAGGTACGAGCCTGTACTGAGGTGCGAGAGCCTACAGTACGTAGTACGTCAGTGCGCGTTAGACCCTCCTACTTTCTCGCTTCGGAGCTCGCGCGAGTCTTTCTCTCTTTGTCGCTCTCGCTTTGCCGCATACGCTTCGGCTTTCGTCGGGTGTTCTCGTGTCGCGTCTGCGCGTAAATAAACTCGGTAATAGCATTGCGTTTATGTAAATGCGTTACCGAGTTTCTCTTGTCGAGCGCCGCTTCCACACACATGTTCGTAGTGTGCGGAAGCCACTCTCACCTGAACCTTCATCTAGTACGCCACGACGCAGCACAAGCAACTTTGTTCGCCCAGACGCCGTACTAGTGAGAGTCGGACATCCGCGGCCACGAGAGAGCAGATGGTCGGAGCATCCAGTCAAAATGGACTATTTTGAGGCGAGTCTAGGTATCTCCGGCGCTTCCTTCTCGAGAAAGCTGTTTTTATCCTTTTATCCTTCTACTAACGTGCACCAAGAAATAAGACGTTAAGCCTAAACTAGGGGAGGCAAGCAAGTGCTCGTCTCCTGCACAAAAATTAACCTAAAATTAACCTAACTGGCTACGTCAAGCCCCAGTCGGTTTCCCCAGGACGCACGTCGTCATTTCTTCTACACAAGAGTCATCACTTCATATTAGATTGTTCATATTAGATCTGGGCGTTGAGCACGCGTTCAAAATTACGCATCACGCAACAGAATTAAGTTAATATTTTTTTTCTTTGTTATATTCAAGGCTTTTTAATCATGTCTCCTTTCAATTGCGCATATCCAATCTCACTTTCTTTTCAGAACTTCTAATTGAACGTCGTTATTATATAAATTTTGTTGTTTAATATATCTTTACTTTCGTCGAGAATATTGCATCCTATGTTATGATTTAATAATATTTAATCAAATCAAATCAAATATTATAACGGTCACATCTCCTCAAATATATTGTGTTATTTGTGTCAACTTTATTTTACTTCCCGTCCTTTCACTCCTGCGCCATGTGTCTTGATATATTTGTGTAAAAATAAAATATTCAAATAATATTTGCGGTAGAGACGCAAAGAACAAACTTTTACGATCGTTTCGGTTTTTGCGTTCTTTGTATCGAAGTCGTTTTGCCAATGTGTCAACTGATCATAATGTCTCTTATGTTCTCCTCCACGTTCAAATCGTACAATACAGCTTCTTATGGAACGTTCCTTTACAATATGAGCTCTTGACATTTTTGGATGGTATTTACGAAAATTTTTAGCCATTACTACGTCTCCTCTTTTAAAAGTTTCTTTTCTGTTACCATGAAATTTTTTATTTGACTTTCTTGTTTTAATTCTATCAATTTTCTGCTATCAGAATGTAGAAATACTAAAGGTGTTTGTAACTCTCGGTTGTACAACAATTTTGCGGGAGATTCTCCAGTGGTCATATGTTTGGACGTTCTATACGCAAATAAAAATGTTTGAATCGCGTTTTCACATCAACTCGCTGACTTTGCATAATAGCTTTTATCTGTCTTTTGAATGTTTTAACAAAGCCTTATACTGCACCATTTGTCGCTGGATGGCTTGGAGCTGTATATGTATGTTGTATACCTACCTATTACATTCATCGCTCAAAAATTGAGTTCCAGAATCTGTAATAATGTGAAAAGTCAATCCATGTTTCGCAAAAATTTTCTTGAATATTTTTACTGTATGTTGCGCTGTCATATTTTTTAATACATGTATACTTCGGGCCATTGGGAGAGAAAATCTAATAGTAAGAAATACATGTACCATAAATAAGGCCATGCGAGGCGGACGCTTCTTTGTGTGGGTCACACCCGCTTAGAAGAAATGCTATGCTCCTGCTTCCTCGCCGCGTCCGCTGGAAATGTTCTCTGTCGCGTCAATGCTCTTCGCAGCAACGCTATAACAGAGGCGGCTAAAGGAGTCTCTGGCTACAGTTGCCAATAGTGGTAGGCAACTGTTCAACAACCATTCACGCACTTATACAAACACTCCCTTTTAGTAATCCGGAAGCACCGCGAGGAGTGAGTCGGGGGCCCTATAAACGGGCACCTCCCATGAATGGGGACCCCTATAGACGGGTATTGTTCCAAGCGGGTGGAGGCACTCTATTAACGAGTTGTCCCGTGAATGAGGTCGCGGTGCTTTCTGGTTTCGACTATAGGGGCACCCTGCAGGTCCCACCGTGGAATGGAGAAAGCATCCAGGAGGGGGTTTTCCTGTGAATATAAGCGTGCCGACTCTGGAGGGTACAGTTGTTAACACCAGTTTTTGCACTCCTGAGCCGCCAGTAGTTAGAGGGGGTCGGACCCAGCCTAGTCAGTCGGGAGGCTCGCCCTGCACAATGGTAGAGCGCGCAAGCGCCAAATCCTGATCCTAGCAGCGATCCCGATTGACGATCGGATGGGTGCTCGCTGCGGGGAGAGGGGGGGGGGGGGGGACTTCCGAGGCCACCGGACTCTAGGCACGTTCTTTTCACCGGGATTACTCAAGATCGGATGTGGAGACCAGTTTCTGGTGGGAAACCTGACCATCAACACTTAAAAACACGTAGATAGAAACGGGAGATAAAAAAAAATGAACCAACTACAAATTAAAAAAGCAGATTTCAGAGTGCGATCTGCGTCGACCGGCTCGATTGAGCCAAAGGGGTTACCCAGCCCCAGTACTGCTCTAGTGGTTGACCTGGCTGGTGCAGTAGATACTGCGACAGGAACACGCGACCGGACGGGCGACGAGAAAAAGGGAACGCCACAGAGCTGGGAGGCTGCGGAAAGGAAGCTGCATGAGCAGCTTCTCGCTATACGCAGCAACCTGGCTTTGATGAAGGCGAAGACGAAAGTCCAGACAAACGTAAGTCGCGTAATTACAAACGGAATGGAAGATATAGAAGAAGCAGTGGATGTTGCGGAGCAAGAGCTTCGACGCGTGAGTCAGCTGCGACAAGCTATGACCTTCGACATACAAAGGACAGAACTGGCGACGCCAGCAAGTAAACGGAAAGCTGGCAGACAGACCCCGAGCCCGGAGGTGGAAAACCCTGCCCAGCAGAGTAATCCGTCGAAGGAAAATTGGACGACGGTGGCGAAACGCAAAAAGCGTAGGAAGACCGCAGAATCGGAGGCGAACAAGACGGAGACGCAACGAACGAGGACCAGCGAGCCTCAGGGGCGTAAGATGGATCGCTTAAGCCTGAAACCTAGGCGAGGCGCGATCCTCATCAAACCTGAGGCTGGAAAGACGTACGCGGACGTACTGGGTTCTATGCGGAAAAATGTGAACTCGTCGACTTGTAACGTTGACGTTAAAGCCATACGCAAGACAAAGGACGGAGCGGTTCTTGTGCAGCTTGAGAAGGATCACGATCGCCAGACCTTTCTATGAGCTGTACAAGATTCGCTGGGACAGACTGCGACGGTAAAGGAACTTACTTCCAGGGTGACGCTGGATTTTATGGACCTGGACTGCGTCAAGACAGCAAGGGACGTCGCGGACGCGATCAACCGCGAACTGGGGACGGAGGGTGAGCGGGCCGTCCATGTCTTTGGAGCGAACAACCGCGGACAGACCTTGGCTGTCTGCGAGTTTGACGCAAAGGAGGCGGCGGACCTGCTCAAGAAGGGCCGAATTAAAATCGGGTGGGTTAACTGTCGGTTACGACCCAGGCTCCGCGTTCCGAGGTGCTACAAGTGCCTCGGATACGGACATATAAGAACTGAGTGCACGGGACCCGACAGACGTGCCTGCTGCTGGAAGTGCGGCAAACAGGGACATGTGGGAAGGTCGTGCAAAAGCACACTTTCCTGCTTTCTCTGCGCGGGGAGAGCCAACCAAGACCTGGCTCACTTGCCTGGCACGTCCTCGTGTGCTGTATTTAAAGCAGCTCTGACGGAAGGCAGGACGAGACAGTCGCAATGGATCTGACGATACTCCAATGCAACTTGAACAGAAGTAGCGTGGCACACGCGCTGCTTCCTCAAGTTGCGGCGGAAGCGGACGCGGACGTGCTCGTGATAAGCGAGCAGTACAGAAACCTTTCGGAACCGTCGTGGATCGCGAGCAGTTCGAACACGGCGGCGATGTGGGCCCGAGGGATAAACGCGGCGCGTATCACAGACAGCGGGTGCGGGGATGACTATTTTTGGGTGGTCTACCTCTCCCCGAACAATAGTTCGCGCGAGTACGCCGAAAAGCTGGAAGCCCTGGAAGACGTCGTTAGAGACCTCTCGGGCGACGTGATTGTGGCGGGCGATTTTAACGCGCGGGCCGTCGAGTGGGGGATGCCTAAGACGAACAGAAGGGGCGACTGATTTTACAGATGGCTGCCCGACTGGGACTGGAAGTAATTAACGAGGGAAACGTGACTACGTACAGACCGCTGGTACTCTTGGCGCTACTCGACGTACGGAACGCTTTCAACTCCGCGAGGTGGACCGACATTCTGGAGGCGTTGGAAACAACCTTCCGAGTGCCGGCCTACCTGGCGCGAGTTGTGAGAAGTTATTTACAGGATTGGTACTTGACGTACGAGACAACGGATGGAATGCGACGAAAACGGGTGACGGCAGGGGTGGCACAGGGCTCCATTTTGGGTCCTGACTTTTGGAACGCACTGTACGACAGTATACTGAGACTGGACATGCCAGACGACACGTGCCTCATCGCGTACGCGGACGACGTGGCAGCCGTCATAACCGCACGTGACGCCCACTTGGCTCAGCTGAAACTGAACCAGGTGATGAGACGCGTAGACAGATGGATGACAAAGCACGGACTGCAACTTGCATTGCAAAAGACTGAGTTGCTGCTACTCACTAGAAAACGGATCGAGACGATAATACCGATGACTGTGGGAACGGAACGGATGACAACCAAGAGCGAAGTTAAGTATCTGGGGGTGACCCTGGACACGAAACTGACCTTCTGGCCACACATACGTAACGTGACTACGAAAGCAGCAGAAAAGACGAAGGCTTTGAGTAGACTCATGGCCAACACGCGAGGACCGAGACCGAGTATACGAAGACTACTGATGAGCGTCACCCACTCGATCATGCTCTACGGGGCCGAGGTATGGGCGGACGCGTTAAAAGTCAAGCGACGGGCGAAGGCTATGACGAGTGTGCAAAGAACCGGGGCACTAAGGATCGCATGCGCGTACCGGACCGTATCGGAAAATGCGATCTTCGCGATAGCGGGCGTTATTCTGATCGACCTTCTTGAGCACGAGCGGAAACGCTTGTTCGCACGAAGCTCGAGCGTTGGGAGGGCAGACGCTGCGACGGAAGAACGGACGACGACGATCGAGAAATGGCAGACGAGGTGGACAACGAACGGACAAGGACATTGGACCCACAGACTGATACCGGAGGTTGGGCCCTGGAAGGACAGGAAGCACGGTGAGGTGGGTTTCTACCTTACCCAATTCTTGTCCGGCCATGGGTACTTCCGAAAGTATCTTCACAGAATGAACAGAGTGACGACACCGGATTGCACGTACTGTGGACAAGCTTGGGACGACGCGGAGCACACGTTCTTTGTGTGCACCCGTTGGACCGAGCAAAGACAATGACTGGAAACGCGATGACAGCCAGCACGGACGCTTGGACGCTGCTTGCCTCATACGTGCAGGGTATATTGCAGCGTAAGAAAGAAGATGGATGCCTGGAAAACTGAGTGACTGAGAGAGTGAAAGAGTAGAGTAGTAGTATTGTATGAACGGAAGCAAGGAATGAATGCGCAAAGGACGCGGGACGCGCAAAGACAGCGGCCCAGTCCGAAGTAGTGTGATAAACGGTACCGGGCTGACGTCGTGCGAACAGGGAGATATGTGTTTAGTGGGTAGGGGTGGCCACCGCTGCCGAGTCCCACACTTGGTGTTCCCGCAAGGGAACAGTCGTCCGTTAAAATGATTCACAGCCTCCTACAAAAAAAAAAAAAAAAAAGGCCCTGCGAAATACGCATGAACTCTATGCCAAGGTTGGTTGGTATATGGCCACGAAGAAGGTGTTACTCGTTTTGGACTATCTTTAACCGTGATACAATATTTACAATATTTTGCTCTCTCTTCCAATTGTTTATCAATTGCCGACCACCACACAGCCGACCTTGCCATACTTTTCATTCTAACAATTCCAAAATGAGATTCATGTAGTTTTTCCGTAACTTCAACTTGCAACTTAAATGGTATAATAACTCGTTGACTCCAATCTTTTTCAATTGTTATTTCGTCTTTCCGTAACCCAAAGAGTTGTAACTCAGTCGGCCAATCTTTTATTTTATTTTCTGGCCATCCAGTTTATACCATTCTTTTTACTTTTGATAAAATTTTGTCTTAATATACATATATTAATAAATACATATATTTTCTTTCGGTATTTAGAATTTCGTGCTGTTTTTCATCATCACTTAGGAGTTTCGATAAAGTGTTTGCTACGCTATTATTGCTGGTGCTTATGCATTCAATTTTGTAATTAAATAAAGATAAAAAAGAGCAATTTTGCAGTCTGCTTGCTACCATTTTAGGTATACCTTTTTCAGGTGAGAAAATTCGCTATAAAGGTTTTGTTATCTGTTCTTAGAATAAATTCTCTAGCAAATACGTTATCATAGAATTTTGTGACACCGAATATTATCGCAGCAGCCTCCCGATTGATTTACGAATAATTTTGTTGAGCTTTTATTAAGCTTTTATTAACCATCATCGGCATATGGTTGACTAATAAAAGCGCCTAATCCCGGCGGTGACGCATCAACCGAAAGTATTAATGGTAAAGAAGGATCGTAATTTACAATTATTTTTTTCAACTCTTGCTTTACGCTTTCGAACGCTTAGTTACAACTATCAGTCCATATAAATTCTTTTGTGTTATTACACTTATAAAGTGGCGCTGATATTTGTGCACGGTTTTTAATCAATCTACCGTAATAGTTTACTTTTCCGAGTAATAATTGTAAATCTGTGTGATCTGTGCGTGTTTTCATTTCAGCGATCCCTTTATATTTGCCCTTATCAATAGTAATATTATTGCCCGACAATTTGTATCCAAGACATGAGACTTCCCTTTGGAAAAATTTGCATTTATTTACACGCCATTTTAGGCTGCACTGTGCAAACTTTTCTAAAAGCTTGTCTAGATTTTGCAAATGTGCGGCATAGCTATCACCCGTGACAATTACATCGTCAGCTGCAACCGAGACTCCCCGGATAATTTCAGAATTTCTTTCATCATCTTCTGGAAATATCCGGGCCCTGATGAAATGCCGTACATCATGTATTCAGAACGGAATAAACCTTTATGAGTATTTATTGTCATTAGTTAACATTCTTCATCTACTGGGGCTTGTAAGAACACGTATTTTAAATCTATTTTCGAATACCGCTTACATACATTTTCTGCCTTTTTGTACCTTGCGTTTGTAGACGTAGCATATCGTATCATATTTAACTGGGGATTTACCGTGGTTACAAAGTCGCCACATGATCGTATGTGGCCATTCGGCTTAAACATGGGTACGACTTAAACACATCTACGAGAACATCTCACGACAATTCTTCCGAGATACTATCACCATCATCATTATTATCATTTTCAACTTGCGCATCTAAATATCCTACATGAGTTGACCCATTCGTGTTACTTGGAAACAACAAAACAAGTCCCTTTAAAAACAAACACACGCATCTAGTATCCGTCGTATCGCCAATGGCTCCTCAAGGTTTATTTAATATTATGACAGGGACAACAAAGAAATCAAATAGCAAAAGGAAAGAGAGCGGGTCGCTAAACAAGCCGGAATGGGACCCAAAGGAAAGAAAGTATGCACGCGAAATATTTAGTATCGTGCAAAAACTCCTGTCGCGAATATGAGGGTATCCCGGTATCATCCGACGAAGAAGCAGCTCAAGGCTAGAAAAAATCGACTATATCCGTTAGATCAAACACCGAAACAATACAAGTTTCCCTAACCATCAAGCGAAACGAGAGGCGGCAAAGGAAACCGCAAATCACGAGCAAATTCGACGATAACGTAGAAGGTGCATGCGCGCTACCAGATATCTCCGCGACCCATTGTGAATTTGAATTATTGAACGAAAGAATAAGTAACTTTAATTCAAACGCAACAATTAAAAGAACGAATGCAACTAGTAGAATGAGCATGTCACTGGCCGCGCGCGAACAGTTGAGCATAAACAAAAAGTGCATGGTAGGTGTGATAAACTTTTTCGACATTAGCAAACTCCCAACAAGTGCCAATCCAGTAGACGATAATCCACGGCTAAACCAAGAACGTGCACAGTACAAAGAAACACGCAGGTTAAAAAACTACTCTCCCACGCCAACCAATATCCAAAATAAAGAAGCCATACAGTTATCAAACAAAGAGTTCGAAATAATAAAGTATCTCCGTGAAACTGCGCAAATCGCATACTGAAGCCAACAAACGAAGTCTTTAAGGCACCCAGCCGGGAAAAACTCACTCTTCGCCGAGTAACACACGTAAGATAATAAATAAACAAAAGTTCATCTCATCAGATAGGTGGCTACTAAATCACGCTAAGGGCAGCGTAGGTCAGGAAGTGAGAGTAGCGCGATTAATCGACATCTCTAGCTACGAAGAAACGAACACACGCGCGCGACGGGCTCATAGATCTGTATATAGAATATAAATTAGGCAAATCAGGGAAAAGCAGACAATCCACTCGTAACCCAGAAAAACGCGCTTCAGCTACCAATCTTTAGACAGCGAGTTGGAGTACAAAATTTGGGAGAATCGAACGAATCACCAGTGGATAGTGAATCGGGCAGAAACTCAAAAAAAGATGCCGAAAAAATAAACGTCCCCGAAACCGCGGGCAAAACGCATCACGAGATAGCTACGGTGACAGCAAACACAAACGCGGTGGCAACCCCTAGCCGTCAGACATCGAATCTTTCGCAAAGTGTAGCAATCACAGCGAGCCTAGCGACCCAAGCGAACTCAGCAGCAGTGAGTCCGAATCAGAAAGTGATAACGATTGGTAGGAATAGACTTAGATTGAGACACACCTTGCCCTTTTAAGAGCTGATTAAAATGATCCCTCAATTCAGCGGTGAACCAGACCAATTAAAAGCATTCTGCGATACGGTCCGCTTAATTCTGAAAAATTTCGGGCATGGTTACATTATTTATTATACACTTGCAGAGCAAACTAAAAGGCCAAGCAGCCGAAGACTTCGGCGCGTGCATGACAGCTTATCCGTCTGTAAAAAAAAATTATTAAAAGACCTAGCTCTACGTTACGAAAATAAAGGAATCGCAGATGAGATCCAAGCCAAAATGAGTCAAAAGTCCTTCAGCAAGAAGCACGAACCCGTGGGAGATTATAGTAGTCGAATGCAAAAGCTACACAATCGTTTACTGAATATAATCGAGGCCGCACCCAATTTATTATAAAGGGATGGAAAAACAAGAAAAGCTTGCACGCACGATGACGCGTTAAGCTATTTCACTTTTGGCTTGCTGCCGCCTATTAATCGCTTAACGAAGCTTTCAGAATCGCACTCAAATATGAGGGAAAACAAAGTGCACTGCACGCGAAATACGGTAACGCGGCATTAAACCATGCGTTACTCGCGCTACCCGAACCAGCTCAGGTACAAAGGGCAACAACGGAGCAACGGGACAACGCTCTCGTAATTCAAACAATAAAAACCAATATAGTGGTGCAGGCTATCATTACTAAAAAGAAATAAGCTCTCTGCTACTCACTGAAATTCTTAGCCTTTAACATAAGTCATTCGTCAATATTTAAACATACCTGCACACACACACACACACACACATAAAGTATGCAGATATTCAAATATTCTTAATAAATTAATTAAACTGTAATAAGGTAAGACTTTACGATGAGAGGAGACATAGTAATCACCTGATCCCATATAATCGTATGGCTATGGGTCTAAAAGAAGCGACCATAAATTTTACGAAAGCTACGTCACTAGCAGACGTTGACTACGATATCAACATTGACTACGATTAAGACGCGTTCTAAAAAGGTTGCTATGGGCCAATATGATCGTAGAACTAAGAAATTGTCAATTCCTCAAGAAAGAAGCGAAAGTTTTAGGACACATAGTATGCGACGGATACATAAAAACGGACCCCAACAAAATCAAAGGGATGGCAGAATACCTCGCGCTAACAGACGCGAAAAAAGTTACACAAGCGCTTGGGATCTTCAGCTATTACTACCGGTTCATACAAAATTTTTCAGACATAGCATATCCACTATTTAACTCAAAAAAGGTACAAAATTCAAGTTAGGATACGCGAAGCAGGCGGCTTTCGACAAATTAAAAAACGCGATGTGCAAAGAACCGATATTAAAAGCGCCAGATCTACACCAAGAATTTATCGGTGCGGTACTAAGCCAAGGTAAATTAAGAAAAGACCTACCGTGTGCATGTGTTTCTCGTTGCCTTAAAGGTAGCGAGCTTCGTTACCCTACATACGACAAAGAACTGTTAGCAATAGTCTTCGCGAAAGAACAATTTAGATATTATTTATATGACAAAACATTTTAAATCGTAAGGGGCCATGAGGCCCTTAAACACTTTCACAATACAAAGAAACCTGACCCACGCTTCAATCGGCTAACAGCCGCTATCATAGGCTATGAATTCGATATAATACATTGACCCGGAAGTAAAAATGCAAACGCGGACGCATCATCGCGCAACCCCGTCCGTCGGATCAAACGACACAGGCTGTTTTAAATTGTGAAAGTTTTTTCGAAGTCGACTCGCTTGGCAGGTGGCATGCATGTGCCTCGCACCCATCGCGGCCACATCATCCGCCATCAGCCGTCATTACGCTTTCCTGTGCGTTAGGAACCACACGCAAGAAACTCGCAAGAAGTTTTCTCTTCACCATCATCATGGGATCATCGCGGCACAAGAGGAAGAGGCGCACACGATCTACCTCCAGGAGTAGCCACTCGGACGTTCCTGAGGCTAAAAGGCATCGACGATCTTGATCAACAGGGAAACGCTCCGCACACAAAAGACTCGAGCGCGACAGCGGCAAGCGAGAAAGATCTGACGCTAGACGTATGCCGGGTCGAAATAAACACGCTGACGGCCAAGGAAAATCTAACAATGGCGGCGACCGACGCTCTCGAAGCTCGGCCCGTACGTATAGCGACGTAGAGCGTTACAAACAACGCAAGTCCCACCATGTCACACGACGAAGCTGCAGCGAATCGTCATCCTCAAGCAGCGAAGGTCGAAACAGCAGCAGCAGATGCAGCGACGACAGCAGCCCACAAAGCTTCTCAAGCAGATCCTCATCATGCTCAGACAGGCGCTCACGCAGCCGCTCGAACTCTGGCAGCTCCTCCCAAGACCAGGACAAGGAGAACAATCCCGACAAAGATAACGACAAAACACCGTAGGCTTGTCTGGAAGGAACCAGGGCCCCCTCTGGATCAACAAATAAACGAAAAATAGACCGCCTTGTGCAAAGAAGACAGAACAGAGAAAGCCAGGAGGCGATGGTGAAAAAACATGCTTGGCCGGAAAACTGCACAGCCCTAAAAGCGTCCATACTCAATGCAGAAATAAAATCGGGGATTAGCAAAACTACTCAACAAAGCGACCAGTACCAAACACAAGCACAAAATCAGCTAGGTATGGCACTGACTGCACTCGGAAAAGCGCTGACAGATATACTGAAGGCCGATGCAGACGCACAACTAGACCAACTGCAAACAAGAATTTTCGAGAACATCAGAGACGCGAACAAATTACTGACAGACCTAAATTACAACTTTTCGAAGACGCGAAGAGCTTTTATAACACCAAGCCCTAAATAGGCAGCTGTAGACATCGCAGTCGAGGCTAAAGTTGACGAGTACCTGTATGGAAAGGTGTTATAATAAATTGAGTCATGGTTAAAATAGAATATAAGTTTAATATAAATACTTTTATTTACACATGCTTGCCATACAGTGTTTATAGCTTTGAGTCTGATGATAGAGAGCAACCTGCGAGTTGGTCGTCGTCGCTTTTATATAGAGTCGAACAGTGTTTACTGTTTACAGTTATACAATATAATATGTACACATTCAACAAAAGGATTTCTCGGAAAAAATAAAAGCAGCCAAGGAAATCGAGAAAACCTCAAAAGATGCAACGAAGAACGACAGAGGAGGAAATAAACCTGAGACACGCATAACTCCCCTCAGAACAAAGGATTTAAACTTCAAAGGCTCGATACAGGAGGAGGCCATCGGACAAGAGACCATCACCGGGGAGCTGCAACTACCGAAGCCAAGAGAGATACAACTACCCCCGGAGGAACTAACTGAGGTAAGTTAGTTTGCGGGCAGAATAAGAAAATTTGTTGACTCTTGGGAAACAATTACAGACGACCCAGCAATACTTTGCTCTGTCACGGGATATAAAATCCCTTTCATATCCAAAGTCACACAGAAGGCTGCCTCTGTCCAACCTAACCTTAACTCGGACGAGCGAACAGCTCACCGCAAAGCCATTCAGAACCTACTAGACAACGGAGCGATCTCTTAGTGCCCACCTAAAAAAGGATAGTTCCTGTCCACTTCTTAAGAAAAAAGTCAAACGGTGAAAACCGGTTTATACTTAACCTAAAAAAAGCTGAATAAATTTATCGAAGCCCCCCACTTCAAGTTGGAACATATCAAAACAGCCTTGAGACTAATAACTCGCCAATCCTACATGGCAATGATCGATCTAAAAGATTCATACTTCCAATACATCGAAATTACAAAAAATTTCTTAGATTCGAGTTTGAGAACAAAATTTACAAATTTAACGCTTTACCGTTTGGTCTATCAACCGCGCCGTTCGTCTTCACAAAACTCCTAAAACCGGTCATCCGAAAATTACGTTCGGAGGGCCTCAACTCCGTCATATATCTGGACGACATACTCATGATAGCGGAAAATAAAAAAGACTACGCTAGAAACGTCGAAATCACTCGAAAAATTCTGCAGTCACTAGGATTTATCGTAAATACGAATAAAATCCAGCTAAATCTTTCGTAGCAGTGCAAATTTCTAGGCTTTATTCTTGAAACGGAGGACATTAGTATATACTTGCCTAAAAATAAACAGGAAAACATTCAAAGAATTATTCACACAATTTACAACAAAAACAACGCCACTATCAGGTCGGTAGCAAAAATGATAGGTACTCTGATTGCCGCTTGCCCCGCTGTAAGTTACAGATGGCTGTACACGAAAAGAAGAGAACGGGAAAAATTCCTAGCACTCTTGGCAAATGACGACGACTTCGATAGACGAATGAACATTTCTGGAACCGTTAAACGAGATCTGAAATGGTGGCTATAAAACCTAGAAACAACCAAAAACCCTATAAAAGAAAACAAATATGTTTTAGAGATATTTACAAATGCATCTCTCATGGGCTGGGGCGCGTACTACCAAAAAGCATGAAAAAGCAAGAAAAAGCACGACGATGGTGGAAAGACACAAAAAAAAGAAGAACACATCAATTTACTCGAACTTAGAGCAGTGTTGAATGGATTTCAATGTTTCGCACGAGAAAAAAGAAGTTGCGAGATTCTACTCCGCATAGTCAACACGACTGCCATCGCGTACGTTAATAGAATGGGAGGTATACAGTTCCCTAAGCTAAATAATGTGGCACGGGAAATATGGCAGTAATGTGAGGAAAAGAACATACACATCTTCGCATCGTATATTAATACGAAGGATAACAAAATCGCGGACAATAAAATTAAGAAAAAAGAGCTCTTAGTCAGAGAAAAAAGTCTAGAGCACATATATACAGCGTGGGTGACCATGTTCGCATCAGTCGGGTGAAAGGCACCTTCGATACAGGTTACGAAAAGAATTACAGTGAAGAGATCTTCAAGATTACCCGTGTCTCACGTCGTCAAAATCTCTTCACCTATGAATTGACTGATTTAGAAGGTGAAATAATCGACGGATTTTTTTATCCCGAAGAACTAGTTCGAGTTGGCGATGATCGTTTATCACAAAATAAGGAATTCAAAGTGGAACGTGTAATAAAGAGTAGGGGACGTGGTGTTAAAAAACAAGTTTTTGTAAAGTGGCTTGGCTATCCTGATAAATTTAATTCGTGGATTAATGCAAGCAAAATTGTTACACTTTAAACATGGCTGAGGACGAATTTTATTTGATATTACCGAGTAACAGTAGTATAAAATATTTTACTGAAAATACAACATCATGCTTTACCACACACTTATCGCACGAAATACGTCTGCATGGTAAGTGGAGTGTTGCTCTCACGGAAATCAGCATACCATACACGTTGATGCACATTCAGAAACACGAATGTAATATAAAGTTTGTCAACGCACGTAGAATAGCAGTTGCAAGAAAGAGAGACATATCTGAATATTTACCGGATTGGAGAAACGACAAACACAACGATGCCACATTTCCACCAGGTGTTTACGAGAATCTCAACAATCTTACAGAAGCTATAAACAATATACCTGAATCTCACTTACGTATTGAACAGGCAAAAAAAAGTGGTTATTACAATTTACATAAAAAGTGTGAATGTAAGGAAATTCATTTTTTCAGCTTGAGCGAAAAGGTCAAACGTATATTTGGCTTTGAGAATGAAAAATATAGAAATCAGGAATTTATACCCATGATTCCATCCGTAGAGTCAAAAAAAAGGCAGCATTGGTAGGAAACAGACCTGGTTGTTTGGCAAGAGCGATAGCTGATCTATTTTTCGTTTACTCAGATATTTGTATTCCGTAATCAGTCGGTGACATTCAAGCATCCCTTTTGCGCATAGTAACACTCGATAATTCAAAATATAAATTTGGTGCGAGAGTGGTCAAACAATTTGCACCAGGAATTTATCTACGTTTGTTAAATAACACATTTCAGAATATAATAATAGATATAAGAGATGAAAATGGGAATCATATACCATTCGAGTACGGAACGTTGACCGTAACACTACATTTCAAGCGCATTCTCTGAGAAAAAAATGACTTACTACGCAGAATACTATGCCGATCAAATCGGTGGTGGTGATGGTGGAGGAGGAGGAGGAGGAGGAGTACGTCGAGTGTTTGCAGGTTCGACTTATCAGCGAGGTCATGGTGGAATCGGCAGTTTTTTGAGTGGATTATTTCGAGGAGTTTTACCTTACATTACGAGTGGTGCTAAAGCCGTTGGAAAAGAAGCTATCAGAGCAGGAATGTATGTACTAGATGATGTGGGGAATCACGGAATTAATTTGAAACAAGCTGTAAATATTCGCATGCATGAGTCCGGTAAAAATTTTAAGCATAAAGCCGCTGATAAAATTGCCGCTATGATGAAGGGATCAGGATATAAGATACGCGCTCAAAAGCGGAAGCGTCAAGCGTCAATCGTCCAACAACAGTTCAGCTGTACGCATCAGCAGTAAAAGTGGCCGTGTAAAGAAGAAGAGGAAGAAGAGCCGTGTCAGTGTTCGCAAATCTACGAAAAAGAAAGCAGGTAAGAATAAGCCAAGGAAGAAGAGAAAACAACGCAGTGCGAGCGATATTTTTGGATCTACATAGACATTATTTAATATGGCTTTTCTACACTCAAACTCATGCGAATGCATGAAATCAGAATTAGATTTATTTACATTACCACCTACACAGACTTCGGTGGAAAGCTCTCAATTTATACATTATAAACCAGTTTCTTCGCTAACAGACGATGGACCGTTGGAATTCGTCGTTCCAGGTGGTAGTGATTATCTCGATCTTGCACACACAATGCTAAGCATTCGTATGCAGATAGAGCTAAATGTTGAAATAACAGAAGCAGCTGAAGCTACGGAGTATCCGAAGGTAGCAGCAATAAATAACACGTTACATTCGCTATTTAACCAAATAGCCGTTTTCTTTATTCAAAAATTGGTTTCACCACCAAACAATGCTTATCCTTACCTAGCTTACATCGAAACACTTAAATTATTCAAAGAGCAGTATGGAATCACATCTCACTAGTGGACTCTGGTATGCGGATACCCCTGGAAAATGGGCATCGCCTCCCAATATCAAGCGTACTGATGTAAATGCAAATATTGGTCAGTGTAACCGTCAGTATTTTACCCAGAATGGTAAAAATGTCGATTTACTCGGTCATTTGCATTGCGATATTTTTAATCAAAATAAGTTTCTATTAAATGGTGTTGAACTGCGATTACGATTGGTTAGGAGTAAGGATGCTTTTTGTTTGATGGATTTTACAGATGCTAATGCACTTACAAAAACCAGTGCTAAATAAACTATAAACCCAAAAGAATAATCATTGGATTTGTGGATAACAAGCCATTCAATGGAAACAGAAAGTTAAATCCATTTAATTTCCAACATTTTAATATAAACTATGTTTCTCTTTATGTGGATGGTGTCTAGATTCCCAGCAAGCCATTGCAGCCTCGATTTTCGGGTGAAAGTCAATTATTTATCGACTCGCTTCATACACTATATTCTGGGACTGGAGTTCATTTTCTAAACGAATCATTAATTACCTCACGATCGGACTACGATGAAGGGTATACATTATTTGCTTTTGATCTAACGCCTACTTTATCAGCAAATTCAGTTTCTCATTGGAATTTAACCAAGCACGGCAGTGTTCGTGTAGAGGTAAAATTTGAAAGAGCACTTGAATCTACAATCAATTGTATAATTTATGCCGAATACGACAATGTCTTGGAAATAGATTCAAGTAGACAAATAATAACGGATTTTAATGCATAATACCGTTAAAGCGATGGAAAAGTAAGAGGAGACGGTACAGAGGGAAAGAAGCAACAGCAGCGCCCCTATGCTATAGATGAGTAAAAAAGCTGAACGTCATACTCTCAGTGACGTTTGAGAAGTGAGCGAGTTTGGATCGACTGTGTGAATTTTTTATAGTATCATGGATTACGTTATTAATATTCAGGGTTTGAGAGACCGTAACAACAAGTTTACACCCAAAGAAGTTGGTGTACTTGATTTAAAGCACAGAATCGTCCAACATTGGATAGTTAATGAACCCCATAGATTTGAAGAACTTGCAACTGGACTTAAAAGAACTAACGACTACATCTCTAATCATTTTCATGGAATTCGTTGGCATGAAGATGACATCACCATTGAACAACTACAGTATCATTTACAACAAATAGCCAAAGTGGCTATACGTATTTTTACACGCGGTCATGACAATTGGAGATTCCTGGAGACTGTAATGTGTTGAGAAGTTGTAAACGTTGAAGAATGTATGCCCCGAATTTTAACGAATTGAAAATAAATTATTCAGGTAATTTTATGTATTTAAATCATGGAATTCAAGGTATAAACTCCAGTCGCGATTGTGCTCTCAATCATGCATATATGAAGAAGGTATAACGCAAGATTCTACACAGAAATTTAGTGATGCATTGTACTGCAAACTAAACTCGCGGATACGTACAGCTACTTCCTCGTCTATTTACGCGACACACGAAGAGGACGTAGTCGATCATTGCTGAAATAATAATA
The DNA here is from genome assembly GCA_024372645.1 of Trichomalopsis sarcophagae. Lineage (NCBI taxonomy): Eukaryota > Metazoa > Arthropoda > Insecta > Hymenoptera > Pteromalidae > Trichomalopsis > Trichomalopsis sarcophagae. The sequence continues at coordinate 16,399 of QLSS01000572.1, read as the reverse complement.
ATAATAATAGAATGAATACACAAGAATTACTAAAAGCTCTTGACCCGTTAACCGTCAAGACAGTTGGCGTGTATGCTGCGGATAGAATTCCAAACGTTTTGGAATACCCCGCGGCCATCATAGCTAATACAGATGAACACATTGGATTGCTATCTGTATAGACTCAAAGGTTATGGAACATACTTTGACAGTTACGGACTACCACCAATGTCCCAACATCATCTTAAACGACTCAAAAGAAATTGCAAGCGGTATCAGTGGAATAAAAAAAAGTTGCAAAGCTTTGATTCACAGGTGTATGGCCACCCTGGTAAAAAAGTTATTTTTACCAGGGCAGTATTGTGTTATGTTCCTTTACCATATGGTTAGGCTACTTAACTTACGCATGTTTTGTCATAAGTTCTCGCGAGATTCATGAAAAAATTACGCCATAGTTGTATCGTTGTATCGACCCAGCCAGCAGACACATGGCTTTTGCATTTTCGGATGTCCATTTCTTCCCTTCACTCGTCGTCAGATCGTCTCGACTTCGGGGTTGCCCCAGTCACCACGTCAAATACGCCGTTCGCCATTAGAGTTACTCGCATTTGGAATTTCCATAGTTGATAGTTAGTCCCATCCAGTTTATTCAGCTGAATCGGCGATTCGTTTGTCGTCGCCATGGTCGATTATCTTCGCGGGATAATAGCGGTATAACAGCGGGCCCATAACCTGTTAAGGATTATAAGGACAGGCAAAGAAAATCCAAATGTAGCTTAGGTTGATTCACTTTATTTTCTATTCACCTTCGTAAACGCCGGGCACAAGTGGCAAGTAACGAGGGCTCCGGAGGACTATCATTCTAATACGTTGGCTTGGCTAGACTAATCGTCGCCTAATCCTACTGCTCCAATTATATTCGTCTCGCTTCGTGTAAACATGCGATATACAAACATGAAAATCTATCGCATCATATTACTTTGTATACGAAACAGAGCTTCTAATATATTTGAATATACGGTTATGACGAGGAAATTTTTCTTAACAAAAAGGGACTTATGTGGACAAAAAAGTCTCTTTTGTGTGTGAGTGTGTGTGTGTGTGTGTGTGTATATAATACTATTGTTATTGTTTTTTATTATGAAAAGTGACAGGATTTGGTGGCGAACCTTGAATTTTCGACTATATATGTACACACACACACACTCACACATATATATATATATATATATATATATATATATATATATATATATGTATATATATTTATGTACAATCAATGCTACAATTTAAAATTGTTGATTGATTACAGCGAATGGCACCACATACCGACAAAATCCGAATGACAATTATTACTCGGATCCTGTTGATTATTATGCCACTCATGAGGAGGAAGAGTTTCGCAACCACACTTCCAAACCTTCTAGTCAACCTAGTGATACCCTAGTCAACGTTCCACAAGAAAGTCTCAGCACAAGGTATGCATATTTTTTGTATATAGGCATAATTGTTATATTAATTAGTATTCGATTAAGTTTAACACAATTGTTATTTTATTTTAGCTGTAAAACTGGTACCTCTACGGATACAACTGCTACTTTAAATCTGGTTGAAGAATCGTCACAACAATTACAACCTGCACCAAAACTCCAGCAACAGTATGCATATATATAATTTTTACATTTTATAAATACCAAACATTAATTATATTAATAATATATATTTATAATAATATTAATCATATAATTTGTAGGAAGCATGTTAGTGCAATCTGGAAACATGCAAAAAAAAGCAAAGATGGCAAATATTTGATTTGTTTACATTGTCAAAATCAATATAAACTAAGCGGAAACATATCCAACATGTTGAAACATTTGCAAAGCCAACACCCTTTCTTTTTTCAAACAACAGTCAAAGAAGTAAAAACAAAAAGTACAATAAAGCCTTTAGAAGACTACATCGAATCAACTCAATTAATTTCAACACCCTCAACTTCAATTCATCCACCACAAAAAATGGCTAAAACTGATGCTGAAAAACAACAACCTAGTGTAAGTGTAAGCTTAATTTATTTATCTTGTGATTAATTTAAAATTCTAAAATCTCTTATTGCATATATTTACAGTTATCAAAGTCTCTAGGAATCAAAGATATATTCGCTCGTATTAACTCATTCAAAGGCAAGTAAAAAACGAAGTAAAGCTACATTTTGTTATAAAATATTTACAATTTTTATTTGTAGATGGAGGATTTCAGTCTAATCAAGTCTCAAACGCAATCCTTTACATGATCTGTAAAGATATGTTACCTATATCGATTGTGGAATTTGAAGGTTTCAATAAATTAATGAGTCTTGTAGAAGCTCTTTACAGAGTTCCATCAAAAAGAACGATGACTTACAACCTGGAGGCTAGATACGAGATCATGAAAAATGCTTTTATTCAAGAATTAGAAAACATACCATATTATTGTTTAACTGCTGACAATTGGACGAATTCCTCAACTCAAAGTTACATTGGTGTAACTATACATTACCTAAATAATTCGAAAATGACAGGAAGAACAATTGGGTGTTTCCCACTGTATGAAAATCATACATCAAAATCAATTGAGCAAATATTTAATGATTTTAAAATCAAAAAAGAAAAAATCACAGCAATGATCACTGATGCTGCGCCCAATATTAAAAAAGCTTGCATATATTTACTGGATAAGGACAAGCATCTTATTTGCGTTGCACATGTTGTTTCGCACTTACTACCTACTGTACTCAGTAATTTTAAAGAAATTAATTCTATTATTGATAAAGTTAAAGCCATTGGGACTCAAATAAAACGTAGTATACCAGCTTCTGATAAGCTGAAGGATTTGCAATTACAAGGTGGAAAGACTGAAGGTACAGTCTTAAAATTTAAACTGGATGTTCCAACTCGCTGGACTTCAAAAATCGAAATGTTGGACAGATATATTTTATTAGAGTCATACATTTATAGTGCTATAAATAAATGCGATAAGCCTTTAGATCTTTTAACTAGAGAAGAAGTTAAAATATTAAAAGATGTGTTACCTCTCATGAATACAATCAAATCAGTAATAACAGATATTAGTGGCGATGCTTACCCGACAGCCAGTTTAATTATACCAATTATCAACTGTATGGAGACGAAAATTCATTCGATAATTCCTGAAACAAACATAGGAATCGAGTTTAAAAACAGGCTGTTAACTGCTATGGAAAATCGCTTCAAATATTTAGAGCAGTCTCCTCTTGCAACCGCAACGTTATTAGACCCGAGGTTTAAAAAAATTCATTTCAAGCTGCTTCTCGCTGTTTCGGCTACTTTAAATCGAATACGAAATGACGTAGAAAAAGTCTATGTAGCAAAAGAGAAACCGATAGTTTCAAATAAAACGAGTTCTGGCAGCATATGGGATGTCCATGATGCCATTTTAGAACAATCTGCAAATCACATGGCTCCTGTAATTGAAGAAAATTTAGAGGTCGACCAGTATTTAAAGTTACCATTGATTCTAAGATCCGAAAACATTTTTATTTATTGGAAAAACCTTATAGACAGTTTCCAGGATTAAGTAACTACGCTCTACAAAAACTAGAAATTCTTGCGACAAGTGTGTCTTCAGAGCGGTTGTTTTCTAAAGCTTGGAACATTAAAAGAGATCGACGAAATCGACTGACCGGTAAAAATCTCAACGTATTATTATTTTTAAGTTGTTGTACGGAAGAAAATTGGTTTGAAATTAATTAGATTTTGTAATTATTACTCATTCTCATCTTGGTGTTTCATTGGTATGCGTGAATCAAATGTTTGATTTTGGTCTGAATAAAATGGTCCAATAACCCGATTTCCTATCATTTATTAATATCTCTTTTCGTGCAAATGAGAGCAAATAAAATTTGAATTCATATTGATTTTTACATTCAAATGCATTAACAGGTTGTAAGGTAATAACAATTAAAATGTTTAAAAGATGTATTGTTATTAAATCAAAATTTTTAGTTTTTTCTTTAATTAACAATTTTTGTATTTCCTTTCAGCTGCGAGTATCATTTTTCAAGGGATGAAGATCTCTTCTATATAAGCATACAACTGCTAACAAGAGGTAAATACCAGTTTAGAATATTTAATGCTTCAGTCAGCAAAAATATAGTAAGTGTACATTAAGGAAATATATCAATTTTGTACTTCAAAAATCATTTTTTACTTAAATAAATTGTATATATATATATAGGCAATAATAAACAACTTTAAAAGAAAGTACCAATTTAATTATTAAATTATTATTTCATGTAATTCTTTAATTTTGATTCGATACTCGGGTATCGATACTCCGATTATTTTTTAAAATAATCGATTCTCAAGAATCAATTCTTTTCATGATTCGATTCTTTAACATCGATTATTTTTTTAAGAATCGCCCATCACTACAGTGTATTCCCTATTATTCCAAGATACCTCGGTAAAATAGAACATCAACATTACCACACGACGACAACACTATCAGCTGGATTATCGACTACAAGTCTGCATAGCATAAACTCAGGAATAGTGAGCAAAAGGAACAACAAAGCGCATAATGGAAGACATTGATTTTATTGAAATAAGTAATAGTGAAATTGAATATAATAACATACGGACCCTCAATAAAAGTCTTAATGATGATAACACTAAAAAACTTAATATTATGTATAAATGTAAGAAGACTTTTATTGAGCGACTAGCTAGGAAGCCAGTGATTGTAGTGTGCACGGAGACATGGAAGCTAAAACATTCAGAGTACTTTCACCTAGATGGTTATAAGAGTTATTACAATAATAGTATAATCAATAAATCTGACGGGGTAATACTTTATATAAAGAATAACATATTTGAAAGTACTAGTATAGATGAGACTCCCTAAAAAAACTTTTTTCAAAAGTAATAACCTTGGCAAGAAAAAACATTTACTTGACATTTTTATATTTAGAGATTTCACTACTTTTATTACTACTGTCTTTTTCTTGCCAAGGTTATTACTTTTGAAAAAAGTTTTTTTAGATAGATTTCGCATCTTTTACAAAGAAAATTGTCCTTGAAATCTTGATCTATTTAATAGACAACCAGCTACTATTGCTGTAGAGATTGATCGCATTGCGCATATAATCGTATGACATTATTATATCTAGTACATAATTCAATTCAATGCAAATCAATAATATATATAAACACAATCGCGTGTCACTGTCACCGAGTAGCAGACAAATGTCGGTAAAGTAGATTAACTGGCGTATAATACGTATATAACTCACCGGAAGCCACGTGACCGGAGGAGACAAAATATCGGGAGAATAAATTTAACGAAAAGAAATATACCGAGCAAATTTTCAACTTGCAATATTAAGTTAATAAAGTAATATTTTTGGATAAATCTTTTTAGAAATGAAAGATTAGGTTAATATATTCCAAGTACATACCAACAGATATATACGCGCAATACTATCGAAATTTTTTTTTAGGTTAAAAAATCCAATTTCAAAGTATAATAGGGTAGCTCTGTCTCGAACCGAATTTCGTTCTTTTTCTTGTCATCGCGCCCCTTGATAGACAGACTAAAGATAATAAGCACAAATATAAAATTAATAACAAAAACAGAATTTATCCATAGCATTAAAAAATTCATGTTATCACAGAGAAAGGTAAAAAACCAGTGTATAGTGGGTGATTTCAATGTAGATATACTGGACGGTAATTTTAGTACAAAAGACATATGCGAAAAAACATTTAGCCAGGAATATATAAATAATTTTTTGGAATTCAAATATAGTCCTTGTTTCACAACGATAACTAGACCCTCCACCAACAATGATGGGGGTACATGCATAGATAACTTCTTTGTTAAGTCAAATAATATTTTAATAGATTCATACAAGTTAACAAATCCTTTCAATGATCACTACCCTCTGATGATAAATATTAAACAAGAAACTGCACCGATAAATGACCATACAGTTTCGAAACGTATTTGTAACAAGCTAGTATAATTGATTGGAACTCTATCTTGAGCATAGATAACCCAGATTGTGCTATAGAATCTTTAATAGAAATAATACAACACTGTGTTGATAAAGCTACTATTACAAACAAAGCAATCAAAAACAAAAAGAAAGATTCTGTACCACGCAAAAACTGGATAACAAGTGTGATATTAATCTCTTGCAAAACAAAAGAAAACTTGTATAATTTAATGAAGAGCAAACCAACGTGTCAAATTTTGAAACAGGACTATATTAATTATTCAAAAATATTAAATAATGTCATCAAAGATGCTAAGATAAAATACGATCGCGAAACCATAGAGCAAAACAGTGATAATCCAAAAAAACTGTGAAAAACAATTAAGGCTAAGTTAGGTAAATCAACTGTACAAAAAAAGGAACAAATTGAATATATATATGACAATAACGTAATGTTTGTAACATGTTGAGTAACATTAAGTGATCATATTGTCGCACCGGACGAAAATGAGGTAAAACTACCAATCAGTAATAATCAATCAATGTTCATCAGATCTACGAATGCGATAGAGATACATGAAGTAATATGCTCCATGAAAAAAAAGCAGGTGGATTGGATGATATAAGTGTAGCTACCATTCAAACTATAGCAGATTACATTCTTTCACCATTGGAATACATCTATAACTTATACATTGAGATATCAGTATGGCCTTCAGCCCTCTTGTCTAAATTATATAACAAACTTAATTTACAACAATTTGGATAAAAGCAAACCTGTGATAACTGCTTTTTTAGACCTATCCAAGGTTTTTGATAAACCACAAAATTCTGCTAAAAATATTAGAACGGTATGATGTAAGAGGGACTGCTTTAGATTTGTTTATCAGTTATCTCGACAGTAGGAAACAAAGAGTAAAAATTCGTAATTGTATGAGTGATGATAAAACCGTAATAACTGGAGTTCCTCAAGGAACTATACTAGGACCGTTACTATTTATAATATACGTGAATGACCTCCTGAGAGATATGCTAAATTCTATCCTGTCCTACGCTGATGACACCATCGTCACCTCGAGTGACGATACGTGGGCTAAGGCAGAGGAAAGGATGAATGAATATTTAATAACCGTAGCGAAATGGCTAGCAGTAAATAAATTGTCTTTAAATGTAGAGAAAACGGTTGTCATGACATTTGGGAATTACTGTGATAGTGTGCCATTAACAGTTGATATAAGACTAGATAGCAAATCATTAAAAAGAGTTGAATTCCATAAATATTTACGATTAATCTTCGATTTTAATATGAAATGGGATAAACACGTTGATTATATTATAAAAAAGCCAAATATTTGATCTTGATTTTTGCTAAAATTAAGAACATCATGGACACTAAAACACTACTTACTGTTTACTATGCTTTCTTTCATAGCATAATTAATTATGGAATAATTGCATGGGGCGGAGCTTATGGTACTTGCATTAAACTAATTCAAGGAGTACAAAATAAAATCATCAAAATTATTTGTAAAAGCAAATTTATAAAAGAAAAATACCCGCTAAACGTAAAACAATTATTCCTTTATCAATCAATCTTGTACCATAATAAAAATCTAAGACAAAAATATATTAACTCGACGAGCAAAACAAGAAACAAAGATATTCAAATACCTAAAATATTTAAGACAATAGCTACAAAGAATAGTTACTATGTAGCAATTAAAATTTTTAACAACTTAACAAGTGATCTGAAAGAATTATGTGGTAGTAAGCTAAAAGTTAAAACAAAACTCAAAGAATATATCAAAGAAAATTAATGCAATGTATTATGGTAAAACTGTTAAATTTTAAGTACTAGTATTTTACAATTAACCAACGCAATGTAAGAGATCTCAAATAGACATTTTATGTAAATAAGTACTTTTGAAAGTTTTAGTATAAACTATATAGAAATATATTATTAATAAGTATTTTGTTAAACATAAAAAAGTTTTATCATCATTATTTGGGTATTCAAATACAAAACTTTATTCAATTGCGTGTATTTGTGCAAAAGTAGCTAGAAAAGACAAATAAAAACAATCATGAGTAACAATTTTTACAACAACAGTATAAAAGGGCTGGAAAGGTGGGGAGAACAACGAGTATGCAAAGTACATACTCGTTTTGTTTTCTACTTTTCTTTCTTGTTTAGTTTTAGGTTAGTTATTAAGCTTTTCAATATACCATTTCCTATGTACAGGTAATTTTATTTACCTCTATAGGATGCCTTCTAAAGGCATTGTAAGTGGTTTAATAAATAAATTATATATATATATATATATATATATATATATATATATATGTATATTGCTGTTGGAAGAAGTAGATGCTACATCTGTTGAGATTGCTGTGATTAATGTGCTATGATACTTAGAGCAATATACTATACCAAACCAGAAAAAACTCAGCATAATGGAAGAGAATATTGATATAATAGAAAATATGCAATAAGATATATTACTAAAAGAACTCTCATTTGCTGAACTTAAAACACTCAACAAAAGCTTTCACATTGAGGACAGTATGATATTATATATCAATATTAGGAGTTTAAAAGCTATTCATAATAAAGTAAAAATATTTATTGAGAGTTTAAAGGTCAAACCATGCACAATTGTATGTACTGAGACTTGGTATATGACACTACAGATACCTGGTACTGTCAGGCTACAAGATATTTTATAATAATAGTACAATAAATAAATCTGATAGTTTAGTTGTGTGTATTGAAAACGGTGTGAACGAATCAACCAAAATAGTTGAAATTGAAACTAAAAATTCTGAATACATTAATAGCAGTTAAACAACAATAGTAATCTTATACTATGGTCATTATATAGGTCACATGACCTACTTTGCCTTGAATTTATGATAAATTTTGAAAATCAATATTATTATAATTGAGGAAAACTACATAAAATTTGAATTTTTAAAAAATGTCTAAGAAACAGCATTCCTTCCTAATTTTAATAGTACTAGCTACTTTAAACGCACTTCACGCATTCTTGCCATGTATTCTCAAAATTTATATTTTAGGTCAGAAATTCATAAAGGTGTGAAGATGTAAAGCTCTTGCGCAAAAAGGAACAGCTAATCGCAGTGTAGTATATCCACTTAAAATTTGACATTTCAAGGTTTTGTTGAACCTGGTTTAAAACTTCACAACATAGTTCTAGTTTTTACAGTTTTGGGAAAGAATATTATAACTGAAAAAAGTACTACAAATGAAAAATAATTCAATCTAAATGCATACAATCAATTGGCAAGTAACATGTGAAATCGATATACATTTCCTTCATTTTAGGAATAATCAGAACATCGGATAATCGCAACATGGGAGCTTCCATCAATTTACCAAAACTAAATCTTAATTTTCCAAAACTTTGAAACTAACAGCATCCACAACTGATTATGCTCTACTTTTCATCACTACAGATACCAAAATACCAAAAAAATAATAAACAAAACAATGGAATATTTTTATAATCATAATAAACTAGAGAAAACAGCCAAAAGTAGAATATGGAATAATATAGTTTCAATGCATGATCCTAATAAAGCCATGATTTTTTTAATCAAAAAAGAGATACAAATAAGAATATCTAGATAAGTCCAAATATATACCAAACGCGTTCCAAAAGATATGAATATTCAAATTAACGATAATATAATAAAATGACTTGAATTAGAAATTAGAAGTAGAGTTTTAGTTTTGTAAGTTTAATCTTGTAAATATTAGGGGATACATTTTTACTACAACTTGAGGTGGATCATAAAAATAGAGCATATTTTTAAAAAGACTATCATTTATTATACATAGTGCATAAAATGCCAAAATATAAGCAAATAGATATACTTAGAATGGTAATATTGTATGCGGTGGTGCCTATAATAATAGGCTTCTGTTCTTGCAAAATGCCAAAAAAAAATTTTGAAAATTATCATTCAGAATACTTTTGATAGAACATTAACTCTATGGCAACTTTTTGCATATGAATGTCTTATTTGCAAGTATATACTCTAATTTAACTAGTATAATATAACTTGGAATGAAAATATTGAACTGCTGATGTCAAAGTTGTCAGTAAAAATAATATAATCATTATAAAGCTATAAAAGTATTCAATTGTTTCAAAGTTATTGACTTATACGTGATTAGACTATATTTTGAAAAATCAAATCATCTTTTGGTTTTACTTTTTTATATTTAATGTATGTGTTTGCTTATACTGAACCACTAACCTAACAGATAATTTTATTACCTACACAGAATTACTATTCCTATTTTCGTTTTTTAAATGTAAATATGTAATTTATTTATCTGATATTAGATAAATAAAAAAAATAATAATTGGTATCCCAATATTATATTATTTATTTCTTTAAGTATTACACACACACACACACACACACATATATATATATATATATATATATATATATATATATATATATATATACCGTATATGTCGTATAGGAGAGGAAACGGGATAGGCCAGAGGTGCTATTCAAGTCGCATAGGTATATGTATCGGAGCGATATGATACGATGCGTTTTGATACGTTTGCGCATGTGCCGAATCGTTTTGCGATGGTTTGCGTTACGTGCTGCAAATGCAGACGAGACCCTGAAATATTTTAGGTTATAATCTAAGTAATAATTAAAATTAATAAAGATTTAAATAAAATTATTTTATTTAAAATTATTTCAAATTTGTAATAGTGAATAGTGCATTTTATTTTATGACGAGGAACGTTGTTAACTCGTCATAACCTCCCCAGCATACAATCATTGTATTATTTAATGTAAATTAGTTACATGTTACAGGTGAGCAGCGGCAGAGCAGCGAGAGGGAGCACACCATGACAGTGAGTGGGGAGAGAGAGAGAGAGAGAGCGAGAGCTTCGCGCGCGAGACTTAGAACACCCGCGACAGATTAGTTCGAGCTAGCTGACGAGAGACAGCTTCAACTAGGTCGCGCTATCTACCTCGAAATTACAATCACGAATTCGTGTGTGTGGATGACCGGTGCTCTTTGTGACGGCATCACGGCTACGTCTGAGGCTTCTTCGTGCGTCCTCGCCTCGACTCCGTCCGACCTGCGACTACGCCAACTCGCCTGCGAAGGAGATGTCCTGGGCTCGAGCATAACCGAGAGCGAGCGAGAACCGCCAACCGTAAGTGTCAGCTCTCTGATTCTCTCTCTCTCTCTCTCTCTCTCTCTCACTAGCTCTCTCCCGATCTCTAGCTACGTCGTTCACCTGCGTCTCGGACACCCGCGCGTGTGCTCATGTATCTTATTTTGAGTGCAGACAATACATTCCTTTCTTTCTAAATCTAACGTCTGAATTCGGAGTCATTTCTGCGGACCTGCTTCCCGTCTCCTCTAAACAACGTTCCCCGCCGCCTCCGCGGCCACGCGTATCGCTTCATGATACTCGTACATGCTAACTGCAGCTAGCCATATTTGACCTTGGCCGGTCCATTGCGAGCCTCGAGTACATCCCGAGGAAACGAGACCTTGTCTCGATTATTTCGAGGTTATTCCCGCGACAGCAATTACATTGCACGCAGCTAACGTCTGCGCGATTGCTGCCGAAAGCGTCACCCCGTTATAATTTATTTAAATTGTATTGTTATATAATAAATCTCAATATCAAAGTTTTACTATTATTGTGTCATTTATCACCGTTATCTAAATTCCACCACTTCTGGGCATGAGCAAACGTATCAAAACGTATCGTATCGTATCTTGGCGATATACATCGCTCCGATATATTCATATCTACCGCTAGCCTGAATAGCACCTCTGGGCCACATAAGAGCGTAGAGACGCGTTTGAACGCGGATGAAAGCGTGTGGCGCTGCAAAATTATCTCATGCCAACAGCGCTTTATCCCTATATATAATACTTAGCAGGGGTCTTATTCTGTAAGTATATCACGTAACATAGGACATTTCATTGCATGTGAATGAAATCAAATAAAGCAAAACCCTGTGAAAATACTAACCCTTATAAAAATGTTGACTCACTTTAACTATCGTTTAAAAACGCTCGCAAATTTGTTTTGACATTCAATTTGCATAATTTATATATACCTAATAATAAAAAGGTGTTTACTAAAAAAAAAACTGTTATTAATTACAAAGATGCTTTATTTGTCGAAAATAGGTTTGTAATTACATTTTTTTACATTGTTGTTTAATTATAAGGAACTTTAACAGAAATCTTGAGACTTCAAAATACATTAGGTAATTTATATTAAAATAACATTTTAATTTTTCTAATAGATACTTGTTAATGCTATACTTATTATATTGCTCTGAAAGTAAAAATATAATAATATATTCGCTTAAAAAACATTTTATAGAGTAGTTATTTTTCTACTCTTAACTACGATTATTATAATAATTAAGTAACTTGAACCAATAGGCTAGTTGAACACAATAGAGCTATCTTCAGGAGTATTAAATAAATCTTTACAAAATCATTTTTGCAAAAAAGAAAAACATAGAATTATAAAAGTTTTAAATTAGTAAAAATCTCATGTTACAAACAAGAGCTTCATAAAAAAGGAATGAAAAAATGATATGAAAACTCTGGATAAAAAATGCTAAAGAAAAAAAATCAAATCTTTTAAAAATGTTCCTCGTCAGGAAACTTTTCTTGCGAATATTCGTTGGGAGCGTACTCGTCCTGCAGGAACTCTTCCAGATATTCTTCTTTGTACTCCTCTAGTTCATCATCAAGCAGCGCCCCTACATCTTGAATCAGCATCTCATTTTCTTCTTCTTCTTCTTCAAAAATCAGCTCTTCCTTTTCTTCTTTTACAACTTCCTCTTTATCTGAAATGTGCGCTGCATCATTCTCCATTAAATTTTCTTCTTTCACATTGACTATTGGGTCAAATTCGGTTGCTTTGTGACTTTCATATAAAAATGAAAGCTGTTAAAATTCTTGCTATGATATCGACGAGATTCTTAAAGCCGTTGTTTATGGCATTTCTCAACTCAGTACCTATTTGCTGTAGATTCTCATTGTGCTGCTTCATTCCAGTAATTACTGCTTTTTTTTGCTGATGTGGATGAAACAAATAATAAATAAAATAAGAAATTTATATAAAATTAAAAAAAATCTATTATAATATGCAAAAAATCCAAGCTTACCTGATGTTTCAGATGTCAAGTCTATCATTTCAGGTGTTCTTCTTTGTGTTGGAGGTTGTGTTGGCGAGTCTTCGTGCCGCCTGATTCGTGTCAGGCAGACTGCGCATCTCTGCTGCCATCTAGCGCCTTTTCGTCGCGACGCGCGCTCGCTCGTTAAAGCACGCGCTCTCCAGCAATCTCTCGCAGACCACCGTAGTGACAACAGCGTTTATTCTTTACTTAAATAAACAGAGTTTATAATAAAGGCAGTGTCTTTTTCTTTCTCGCGTCCATCTACCTTCCACCCCAAGAGATTTACTCTAACAGGTTGTGATGTCGAATAAGTAGTGCTTTGATTTGACTGAGCATGTGAAATCGAGGTATTTTGGCTTGAGTGAGCATGTGATGTCGAGGTGCTTGGAGTGGAATCTGTGAGACCAAGGAGCTTTGCGAAGCCAAGCTGACTATATCTACTTTTTTTATAAACTCTTTGGGGCTGTTGAGAGTTACTATCTTGAGAATCAAGTTTCCTTTTAAGTGATGTATTTGAAGTTGAAAGCACTTGTACATCAGAAGTTGTGCAATTCTTGTTGAGTTGCTGTGGAGCAGGTTGTATGGCCCGGCTGTTGGATTGCTGTTGAGCTGGGGCTATGGCACGATTGTTGAATTGTTGTGGAGCATGATGGTCTAATACGTTGTTGATTGGTTGTGGTGGTGGACGTCTCACATGATTCGCTTGGGCAGTCTTCCTGTTCACCAATCTTAGTACACGAATGTGCAGGTCAAACAGTGGGTTGTTACGCTCACCTCTTGCGATCATGTCAGAGCTTTGTTTGGCAGTCTTAATTAGATCATGCCAAGTCTATAAGAATTATTATAAAAATATTATTATAATTCTCTTTTATAATGTTAAATTTCGATGTAAATAAATCAAAGTAGCAAACCTTTATCCATGCTTTTAGAGGTCGTTGATCCCCAGCTGCATTGAGTTGCGCTACCAAGTCATCCCAGAGCTCTGCTTCTACTATAGCATCAACTTGACAACGTGCAAATTCTGGATTCATTTCCATATACTATATTAAAATGTTTATTTGATTACCATTCGTTCTGCTGTACTTTTTACGAGTATCCCTAAAAAATATAAATATATAAAAACAAATATTATAATATTGTAGAAAAAGGTATGGATAATGTTACAGGATGAACTTATTACGAGTCAGGGAAATGAAAAACATTCTTTTGAATTTTCTTTTAACGTATTTATCTACCTATAATTAAGTAACATTTATAGTTAAGCAGTTGACAAACCCTGACTCGCATGATCAATAAGTGTGTCGTGAAACTATTTGACATTTTTTTGTACAGAAATCAGGATTATAGGCATAGTATTATTCTATAAAAATGCAATCCCAGAATCTTTATGGAAGTCAAAACTCAAAGAGAGAGAGAGAGAGAGAGAGAGAGAGAGAGAGAGAGAGAGAGAGAGAGAGAGAGAGAGAACATAAGATCATAGTTATTACCATTAAAAAAACGTTGCAAAACAGATTTTTTTAGAAACCTAACTGCACTTACCTTTTTTGAGACATTTTGTAGCAAAGACGTACTTGTACTCGTTAATTAAAAACGATTCGCCCTCAGCGAGAGTGTAAAAGAGAATGAGCAACGATCGGTGATTCTCAGTAACACGAATTTGCGCGTTTGAACAAAAGACGATCGGCAATCTCAATCGTGCGTTTTACTAATGCTCTTCACGGATAGGCTAGCATCTTAATGACGGTTCGCACTGCGATTAGAGAGCGCTTTTATAGCGTCTTGGCGGGAGATTTGAATTACTTTAAAGTAAACTTTCAATTTATATTTTAAAAAACCAATAATTTTTTTTACTCTCAATTAGTAATAATTGTAATGGTAATAACTGAACTAGTAATAAATTTATTGACAACATAGAGTGTGTTCCAATGGGAACTTCAGTAAGTATGAGACAGTAACACGGTTATTGGAGGTCTACTGGAAAATTGTTCCACCATTCATCAGTACCTACTACGTAGGCAACATCAATATACAACATCAATGATCAATCATTTATTACTAGTGAGAGCTGAATTAAGTTCCAGTAAAGCTCCAATAGCCGTATTACTGCTCTGTACTTACTAAAGTTTACATTGGAACGCACCCTTGTAATTGACTATATACGTATATGAGCTTTAATTTGAAATAGAAGGAACATTCACTGCTGCATACCATGACTGTGCATTTTCTTCCAAAAGATGATCATTATTTTGGTTTATGTCTTCAACAGGATGTATTCCAAGTTGATCATGGTCGTCCACAGGATCCAGATTGCGTTGGTTTTTTGCATCTTCTGGTCTCAATGCAGGAATATCTGTAAATATTTTCATTAATTCAAGTGGTTAAAATAAACAGATAAATATCTGAGAAAGAAATGTTTAAGAGAAAATAGATAAAAAATTAAGTCTTTTGAAAAATATTATCTAATAGATATTATACGTTGCTTACCCCTATAATTTCAGATCCTTGGTTGCAATGATCGTCCCATCTTCTTTGTTTTGGCAGATAGTCTAAGTTGTTTTCACGTCTAAAATACAAAATTAGTTTCAATAAAGGTTTTATAAAAATAAATAATAATAGACAATTCAAAGGATATAAGTTATACTAATATTCTGCCATTCTGTAACAGTTTTTTGTGTTGTTCCCGTGTTGTTCAATCTATTTGATAATTCAATACACTTTATTTGAACTTAACTTGACCCTGTGCTCCTAATTTCATAATTTGACCCCTCGCAAATAAGGTATGTGACTCCATATAGGTGAGCAGTACTTCTAATTGATCTACTTGGGGACGATTTCTGCGTAATACCCTGTAAATGAACAAAAAAGAAATGAAAGTATATGTTTTATATACGACCTAACTATAATAACCACTAAATCAGAATACACCAATTATTATCAGTATTTGTTTACTTACCTAAATACCCATTATTTGAGGTTGTGTATGATTATAATTATTTAAGAAATTTGTACATTATACTTATAAATTAGCAAGAAAACCATATCAGTTACCTTCTACGTGCTGGCATGCTTCAAAATCACACACTGTACTATAATTTGTTATATACGATGGGGATACCCACGATGGGGAACCGCACGTGCAGTGCTGACGGTGCAGGCGTCGCACTGCTCGGCACAAGACGCTGACTC